>JALJCO010013425.1:0-84820 GCA_023101725.1 Atherinomorus stipes
TGCTTTTAGACGGCACTCTGAGAACATCCAGCTTCTCTTGCTATCACTTTTTGTGTCTTTCCCACCTCCCATGATGGTTTTCTGCACAACTGTCAGATCAGCAGTCTTCCCCATGATTTTGAATTCTTCTAAAGCAAGACGGGGACCTTTTTGAAGGCTCAGGGCACTTATGGAGGTGTTTTGGGTTACTTATCTGATTAGACTGTGACAGTCTGAGCCTACAATACTGAAGCTTTTCACAGATTTCTAATTTTTTGAGTTTTTGAATTTCAGGTTTTCTAAAGCTGAAAGTCCTAATGAGCAACATTCACACAAATAAAAGCTTGAAATAACATTTTTTGATACTCCAATAGTACCTGTGTGTGTGTATGTATATATATATATATATATATATATATATACATTCAATGGCAAAAATAATCACATAGAAGTTTGAATATAATTGCCTTTGAATTAGATCAACAAGGGGTTAATTTGTCAGTGCTCACATATAAGAGTTAAATGAACAAGCAGAAATAAACACCTTGTACTGGTATATGGATAATTTTAAATTGACTATTCATCATCATTGTTATTGTCTTCAGGATAAGTAAACATCCCTTTGTTTCCACTGACCAATATGGCAGCAGATCTCTGGGAAAGATGAGTTTACAAACAAATGTGTGTATTTTGCTGTACCACTGTTGCTATTGCTGCTTCATGCTGAAAATATCTGCTGTATTGCTCAAGCTTTGAAAGTTTCCACTGGAAAAGTTGTGCTGTTAGAGAGAACAAGGATAAAAAATTAAGTTCTGATTACAATTATGGGACGTGACACTTAGCTGATTTCAAATCAGCGAGGCCAAATTTCACAAAGCTTGTCAATGGTGGCAGCAAGCTCACCAGATCCCTCCCCAATCAAAAGTTTGCACTATATAATTTTACGCAATCAGATTTCTCCACAGTCATCCAGTGCAATCAGGTAATCAGAGGGGAGCATTAACAAGACAAATGGGGTTTAAAAAGTGGGTGCACTCTGTTTGCAGGAACTTCCTATGGAGAAGCCCCCCTCCTCTCCTTGATTACTCCTATCACCCTCATACAGCGCAACATCCCTGCTAAACAGCTTTCTACTACAGTACAGGCAGTATGTGCACAGGGAACAAATGTGACTGACTTTACATGGAGAAAATAAAAAATCCACACAAATTGTTGCTCCTATGGCTATTTATACCAAGTGACTGACCTCCCTAACTAATTCATGCTTTTTACTATGTGATATTGAATGTATATGGAAGTTTTTTCATCTCATCTATTGTATTCTCATGCTACATGTAGATTAAAAAGCTGTGTTAGAACTGTGTAAACGTGTATGTGTATATAAATGTATGTATAAATTTAATGCATGTTTGTTTGTGTGTTAAAACTTCTGTGAAGTATGTTGCTGATACACTTTTTGCTAATTTTATCTTATCTGAAACTTATACACACACACACACACACACATATATATATATATATATATATATATATATATATATATAGGGGTGCAACGCTACAAAAAAGTCACGGTTCTGTTCAACATTTTTGGGTCAGGGTTCAATATTTTTTTCGATACAAAGAATAAATTTTCATGCATTTTTAAACTGTTGTGCTCTTTTCCACAACAGCTTACCATCAAGGTCATATTTGACATGAACACCAAAGTTGTTCCAACACCAGAAAAAGAATGTAGTCGAATGAGTAAACAAACCTTGACTGAATTTTCAAGATAAAGCTCACTGTCAGAAGACAAGTGGATAAAATAAGTTAAAAATTATGTATTGTTCGATATTCTATACACTGTGCTCACGGTTCGGTACACACCTGTATTGAACGGTTCAATACATATGTACACACACACACACATATAAATATATACATATATATATATATATATATATATATATATATATATATGCGGTTTTTTTGTTTGTATTTTTTTTTTTGCAAACTTGAAAAGTAAAGATAAAAACATACTGTACTTTTGCCAAAATGTAATATTATCACAACAAAACTGCACCAACCCCCACCCCCCGCTCAAACATGGCTTGATCCCACATTGCTTCAGTACAGTAGCAGCAGTAAAAGCCGAACTTTATTTTTATCATAAATATTCTAAATGTAAGCTTGGAAAGAATTTCAGTAAATAAGGAGGATAAATGAGGTTTTGATGGATCTGGTTCACCGCTTAGACACAACACCTGCATACCCAAAATAAGCTTCTCTCATCGAGATAAAGCTGAATTCTGATTTTTAGATAGCATCAGTAATAACTTTGTTTCTGGATGCTGTGTGATAAAAACTTTAATCTAAGGCTTGAAAATGATCAGAAACTTTGTACATAAGGAGGAAAAAGTGGGTTTTAGTGGATCTGGTTCACACTGTAACAAGGCACCAACATGCTGGAAATCGGCTTCTATCAGAGCTTCGCTCTTGATAATTAGTCACAGACTTTCACAAATAGTGGTTCGCTTATCTTTCACAAATGTGGGAATTAAATTGTGTTTAACTCTACAAAACAATGAAGTTTATCTTGCGTGGCCGGGCAGCTTTCTGGGTGCTCAGCATCCCTGAATCTCTGATCCTAGAGTCGCCTCTGGGGAACAAAAGAAGTAAATTTCATGTTTTTATCTTATCTTTCACTCTATGAAATGTTCTGTTATCTAGATTACACAGTCATGGACTGCTTACTGTATATGTTAAGATGTATTTTCACCTCATCTATGAACCTTTGGCTTGTAGTCAATCTATATAGATAAAACATTCTCAGTAATATTCAATCTTTGCCTAATGATAATCATGCATTGTGTTGTGAGTCTAAAAAAAAGTCATGCCTTTTGAAAAATAATTTTTTGATTATTTGTAAATGCTTTTACAGTAACTTTTACAGCTTTGTGAAAAAGTTTTTGCCCCCTTCCTAATTTCTTACTTTTTTGCATGTTTGTCCCACTCAAATGTTTCAGATCATCAATTTTTTTTTTAATGTGAGTCAAAGATAACACAAGTAAACAGAAAATGCAGTTTTTGAATGTAGATTTTTATTAGTAAGGGGTGGGGGGGGTGGGGGGTGGATAAATCCAAACCTCCATGGTCATAACTGTGTGGAAAAAGTGATTACCCCTCTGTTATATCATAAACTAATTGTGGTTTATCACATCTTTGGAAAGCTGAGTTCAGTTTCTCTAAACACACCAAGGCTGGATTATTGCCACACCTGTTCTCAATCAAGAAATCACTTAAATAGGACCTGCCTGACGAAGTTTAGTAGACCAAAAAGATCCTCAAATGCTAGACATCATGTTGCAATCAAAAAAAAAAAAAAAAAAAAAAATCAGTAAAAAATTAGAAACAAAGTCATTGAGATCTATCAGTCTAGAAAAGATTCCAAAGCCATTTCTAAAGCTTTGGGACTCCAGAGAACCACAGTGAGAGCCATTATCCACAAATAGTGAAAACATGGAACAGTGGTGAACCTTCCCAGGAGTGGACGGCCAACCAAAACTACCCCAAGAGCACAGCAATGACTCATCCAAGAGGTCACAAAAGACCCCAGAACAACATCCAAGAACTGCAGGCCTCACTTGCCTCAATTGAGGTCAGTGTTCATGACTCCACCATAAGAAAGAGACTGGGGGCAAAAATGGCCTGCATAGCAGAGTTCCAAGACCAAAACCACTGCTGAGCAAAAAGAACATAAAGGCTCGTCTCAGTTTAGCCAGAAAGCATCTTGATGATCCCCAAGACTTTTGAATAAATACTCTGTGGACTGACGAGACAAAAGTGGAACTTTTCGGAAGGTGATAGATCCCATTACATCTGGTGTAAAAGTAACACAGCATTTCAGAAAAGGAACATCATACCAACAGTAAAATATGGTGGTGGTAGTGTGATGGTCTCGGGCTGTTTTGCTGCTTCAGGACCTGGAAGACTTGCTGTGGTAAATGGAACCACGAATTCTGCTGTCTACCAAAAAAATCCTGAAGGAGAATGTCCGGCCATCTGTTGGTGACCTCAAGCTGAAGTGCACTTGGGTTCTGCAGCAGGACAATGATCCAAAACACACCAGCAAGTCCACCTCTGAATGGCTTAAGAAAAACAAATTGAAGACTTTGGAGTGGCCTAGTCAAAGTCCTAACCTGAATCCGGTTGAGATCCTGTAGCAAGACCTTAAAAAGGTGGTTCATGCTGGAAAAGCCTCCAATGTGGCTGAATTACAACAATTCTGCAAAGATGAGTGGAACAAAATTCCTCCACAGCGCTGTAGAAGACTCATTGCCAGTTATAGCAAACGCTTGATTGCAGTTGTTGCTGCTAAGGGTGGCCCAACTAGTAATTAGGTTTAGGGGGCAATCACTTTTTCATGTAGGGCCATGTGAGTTTGGATTTCTTTCCCCCTTAAAAATAAAAATCTTCACTTAAAAACTGCATTTTCTGTTTACTTGTGTTATCTTTGTCTCACATTTAAATTTGTTTGATGATCTGAATCATTTAAGTGTGACTAACATGCAAAAAAGTAAGAAATTAGGAAGGGGGCAAACACTGTTTCACACAGCTGTATGTCCACGGGCTGTCTCAAGCAAATCCTCATATATTTCTACAGAAAACAAAAGAACAAAATATGATCCAATTCCAGTTCTTTCCATTTACCCTACTACTTCAGTTTGAAGGGGGAAGGTACTTGTCTTAATGGGATAAGACGCGGCGGTATGTAATGTACCATTTATGCTCACAATTGGTACATAAATAGCTATGTCTGTTTTAAACGTGTACCTACAGTATACACTCCATGCTTCAGTGGTGGACCTATGAGATTTTACATGGTGTGGTAAAGGAGTGGTAAGAAGTGTCCGCAAGGTGTTTGATAAGTTCAGTACATACAGATGCGGGCATGAAAAAGTTCCCCTTTCTGCTGACTGCCAGCCACTTACCAGCGACTTGTCTGCTAATTCAATTGCACAGAGAAACGTCTGTGTGCCCAGGGGAAACGATTTTAGAGCATAAACGAATGCCCGGAACAAGGACGTTTCTACACGCCAAGTTTGGACACCGTGCGTGATGACGTATTCACGGGACAAATCGTTCAGCCAGTAATAATGCACTATTACTGCACCAATTCTGGCAGAAAAAGATGGAACTTTTTTATGCCCGCATCTGTAGTTGAAAATCTGCGAATTGGAATAAAAAAAGAGATCCACAAAAACACTTTAAAATTTAAGCTATGTTGTCATCATCCTCTCTAAGAAAACAAAGACAATATTTAGTCTGAAATTTGAATAAAGTAGAGAAATAGAACCTAAATAGAAGAACAGGATGGATATCAGCCATCTCTTTTAGAAAGACGACAGTTATTTTGCTTTGCTGTGAAACGTCTCTCAAGCATCCAAATCTTGTGCTTTTCCACAGGTTTCTCAATACAGGGTAAAAGATTGCTGATGATCTGACTTTGCTTATGATATACACTGTATTGCCAAAAGCATTCGCTCACCTTTCTTGACTCACCTATGAGTGACATCCCATGCCTAATCCATAGGGTTCAATATGACATTGGTCCACCCTTTGCAGCTAGAACAGCTTCAACTCTTCTGGGAAGGCTGTCCACAAGGTTTAGGAGTGTTTATGGGAATTTTTGACCATTCTTCCAGAAGCACATTTGTGAGGTCACACACTGATGTTGGACGAGAAGGCCTGGCTCTCATTGCCGCTCTAATTCATCCCAAAGGTGTTCTGTTCTATCGGGTTGAGGTCAGGACTCTGTGCAGGCCAGTCAAGTTCATCCACACCAGACTCTGCCATCCATGTCTTTATGGACCTGCTTTGTGCACTGGTGCACAGTCATGTTGGAAGAGGAAGGGGCCAGCTCCAAACTGTTCCCACAAAGTTGGGTGCATGGAATTGTCCAAAATGTCTTGGTATGCTGAAGCATTCAGAGTTCCTTCCACAGGAACTAAGGGGCCAAGCCCAGCTCCTGAAAAACAAGCCCACACCATAATCCCCCTCCACCAAACTTTACACTTGGTATAATGTAGTCAGACAAGTACTGTTGTTCTGGCAACCGCCAAACCCAGACTTGTCCATCAGATTGCCAGATGGAGAGGTGCGATTTGTTACTCACAGAGAACACCTCCACTGCTCTAGAGTCCCAGTCGTGGCTGCTTTACACCACTGCATCCACGCTTTGCATTGCACTTGGTGATGGATGGATGGATGCAGCTGCTCCACCATGGAAACCCATTTCATGAAGCTCTCTGTCACTGTTCTTGAGCTGATCTGAAAGCCACATGAAGTTTGGAGGTCTGTAGTGATTGACTCTGCAGAAAGTTTTTTTTTTTTTTTTTTTCACTTGTCCTGTCCAGCATCTTAGCAAGCAGAATGATGATCTGGTTGCTTTACTGTGGTGTCAAACTGTTTTGCTTTGCCAAGGGGAGCTTTATGAACACAAGGCTCCCCTTGATATCCTGTTTATTCATTTTATTTCTTTAATTAAACATTTGTTTACAACAGCATTTTACATCATATTGCTGGGCTTGACAAGAGAAAAATGAAAGAAAAGAAAGTTAATAGAAGCAATGATAGAAAGTGAAACATAGAGAAAGGAGTGAGAAAGAAAGAGAGAGAGAGAGAGAGAGAGAGAGAGAAAAAATAAATAAAAGGATACACTTACACAGTTCACTGATGCTTCTAGACAGAAACCCCAACAATTCAGGTTTTTGCTGGAAAACAAAACTAACCATCCCTAAGGAGGAGTGAGGTGGCTTAAGTATCATCAGATCGCACAACACACAAGAACTACAAGAGAAGAGGTAAACCTAGTAGCACAACGGGAAGCAGCGTCACAGTGTCATCATGCAGAATAAAGGGTTTCTATGGTGATGCAGTTATGCAGATGCAGCCTCGTCTCTGCAAGGAGGAGGAAGCCCGCACAGCCCGAGACCCGGGCCCCCAGCAGCCACCCACAGTCCCGGACCCCAACCACCCCCCTCCCCCAAAGGGACGGACATGCATCCCCGCAGAGGGTGGCCCCAGCCGAAGCCCCCCATGGTCACAGGCCCCAGTGGACCAAGACTCTGCAGAAAGTTGGCTACCTCTTCGCACTTCAGCATCCGCTGACCCTGCTTCGTCAGTTTACGTGGTCTACCACTTCATGGCTGAGTTGCTGTCGATCCGAAACACTTCCATTAATACAGCTGAAAGTTTACTGTGAAATATTTAGGAGCGAGGAAATTTCACATCTGGATTTGTTGCACAGGTGGCATCCTATCATAGTTCCACGCTGGAATTCACTGAACTCCTGAGATCGACCCGTTGTTTTACAAATGTTTGTAAAAACAGTCTGCATGCCTAGGTGCCTCATTTTTTCCACCTGTGGCCGTGGACGTGATTGGAACACCTGATTCCCATAATTTGGATGGGTGAGCAAATACTTTAGGCAACATACAGTAGTGTATCTAAAATATAAAATCTAGAGTGAAAGAATGATATAATAGCCACAGTATTCTCTGTAAAGGATTAAGTCATAATTACAGTGGTTTTATCATAATTACTGATAAAATAATTTGGCTACATTATTAAAAGTTCATATATCTAATTTTATAACACACCTGGAGGCTGTGACTGAAACATATTGTGTCACATCATTTTTAATGTAACTACACTGGAATTTATACAAAGAATAAAAACTTCCCATGGTGTCCAGCTGGAATAAAGGATGACTTGACTCTGTCATCATTCTCTCTATTATCAGCCTCCTCCTCACTCTCTGCTTCTGTCCATCTTTCTGAATCTAAAATCTCTTCTCCATGCCTCACACCTTCTTCCTCATCTTCACTTCCTTCTTCTTGTGTTGCTCTCGGTGGGCTTCGTTAACTCTGACCCTCCTCACCTCTCTACCTTTCTTTCGTCTTCATTTTTTCATTTCTCACTTTTCCCTCCAACAAGAAACTATTGTCTCTACTTTTAAGAAGAATATGAAACCTGAGATTTTTCATTACATGCACACAAGTGGCACAAGCAGTTTCTTATAGACCTGCCATTCGTATCAAAGCCTTTTTGCCATTTTCTCCAGTTTGATGGTGAGGATGTGTCCTGGTTTAATGGATCCAACTCATTGATGTGATCACATCCCAGAAAGGAAAAAATGTGGCCCAAATGTGGCCTTGCCCTACAGTACTGAGTAAATGTGAATATGGCTGCTAAACCTTGTCACAACCACATGTAAAAATTGTGATAAAGGAAGCTTTTTGCATGATAACCACTCCTGGCCCACAAAATGAGTAAGTAAGAACTCATTTACACAACAGCGGGATGAAAACTCTCTCCTATTTACTTGCCATAGTCCATGTTCAGGCCAACAACTAACATCTCGACCACATGTGGGCCACAGGAGACTTCCCATAATCCAAGCAGGCTGGCATCTGACATCTGGTCCACCTCTGGCCCACACAACACTTGCCAGATCCGTAACTGAGCCATGAGGGCCAAAAGTGGCCCAGATTTAGTCCAAACATGTCTGCTATCCTGGATAGACGTGTCAGTGAAAGGTCAGCCCACTTGAAGTGGAATTTAGCTTTTTTTTTTGTTTTTTTTAACCTGGGGCCTGTTTTCATATGTCCTTTCATACATGTGAGTGATTGAGAAAGGAATTGTCAAGATAGCTCCAGTATTTAGCCGGGCAGGCAGCCTAACAGCAGCCTAACAGTCCGGCCAATGATCGCTATTTGTTTTGGTGTCTGTATATAAATTTCAGGGTGCTGGAAATCAAATCTAGTTCCAAAATTGCTCGATAACTTGCGTCAAAACACTGGTAAGGGATGCAAGTTATCACACGATTTTGGAATGAGATTTGATTTCCAGCGTTCCAAGATTTGGACACAAAGACTAAAACAAATAGTGATAGCCAGGTAATGTAGATACTTTTGTTCTTTCTCCTCTCTAGTATTTTGTCGGACACTTGTTAAGACTATCCGAGCCCTTCAGTGTGGAAAAAAAGCATTTTTTTAGGGTGAACTTAAAGGGTGAACCAGTTGCCCCATACTTATCATTAGCTGAGCTGCTAGGCTGCCTGCCCGGCTAAATACTGGAGCTATCTTGAATATTCCTTTCTCTGTCACTCACATATATGAAAGGACATATGAAAACAGACCCCAGGTAAAAAAAAAAAATAAAGTGAAATTCCCCTTTAAACAGCTACGCATCAATTTTTTCATATCTACAGGGCAAAGATCTAAAGTAGAGAGGGAAGTTGCCCAGAGGCTGTCAGTCATTTGCCCCAAGGCCGGTCTTTGTCCATTTTTATATTTTCCAGGACAGCACATGCAACGGTGGCGAATATGGCAACAGTGGGAAACGCCCAACTGGTTTAAAGAGGTAGTTAGTTTTTTTTTTCAATCTGGACCTATAGATGGGTTTCTGAGCAACGTCACAGATAGGATGCATGCGCAACCAGGGGCAAGAAAACAGAGGAAAAGCATTATTGAACTATGAGAAGACCTATGTTTTACGTAAAAGACTCAACTTTTAATGCAGATGAGGTCAAGATATGACTGATAGTGTCAGGGAAATATAATGTTTATGTCCTGGTATTTGTTCGATTGCAAAAATCAAAACATTAATGCATGTGAACAGTTGAAAATGGTGAAAATAGGACAGTAGGCGTGACAGATCTTCAGAAAACCCTCTCAGATAACTTTTTCAGGTTCAGACTACATGATTTATTTAGTCTTTCACCATGGTCACTGTGTCGGATTAAACCACCGAAATTATTCCCGTGTTCTATTCGGGAGACTGGTACTAACCAGCATCACTGCTACGATCGGCTGCATCACAACACTGCAGCTGTGTGTGACAGCCGTCCTCTACTCAGACAGGAAAATAAAAAAGAAGAAGAAACTGATTGTGGAGCCGTTTACAAACATTCACGCTGCATAACAACGCATCCCAGCGATTTAATACGAAGTACGGGGTCGTAAATCAGATGGCAGTTGAGTTTATACCATTAGCTTGTTAGCAGTTAGCTAGTCTGTCTACTGTCCACCACGATCTCATACACAATAAAGCACAACGTTACACAAGCAGCGAAACTTACCGACAGCAATGCGTGTTAGTCCCTAACAGTTGGAATTGCCTCCTTTTCAAATGTAGTGATGATGTCGTCTTTGCCTGGTTTAATCCCAAACCAGTGAAAGTTGCTCCTGTATGGAGGAGGTGAGGACGACACCGGAGCTGAACTGAACCTGCTGCAGGCTGCAGATTGTTGTGGCCTATTTTGGTTTTAACAAATAGTCTAAATGAAAGTTTAAGCCGCTTTCTAACCCAGGTTTTTGAGGTAAATTTAAAATGAGGTCCAACACGAATAATATCCATGTTTTAACAAGAAAAATGCCGTTTCCGGGTGATGACTTCCTTGCCAAGTTGGTGTAATGGTAATAGAAATATAACACAGCAACGCTGCGTCAGTATTTTTTTTATTCGTCATCAAAATACAGATTTATTCAATGTCATTTAAAACACAACGATCTCTGTTTGTTTCGTTAGGTTACTTTACATTTTTATGAATGATATGAGTGTGTGTTTGGCCATAGACTGCTGTACAAAACACAGGCTTTTTGCCCCCTGGTTGCGCGTGCAACTGTCAATGTTTGTAAACAGGAAACCCATCTATTTTTTAGCATGAAATATGTTCAATTACTCACCCAGACAGTTTTGGTGAAACTTGAATTCCTTCGGGAGATTTCCACTCGAGATCAGCGTATGTCCAATATAATGGAAGTGATGGGGCAACCACGTGCAGCCTCTAAATAAGGCATTATCTGCCACAAACTCCATCACCAATGTTTTGTTATGAAACATTAGTTGGACCCCCCTGTGAGCTCAAAGCAGCCTTTTTGTGGTGATTCGTCCTTATTTACAGACATTTAGCTGTTATGGTGTTGCATAATAGTGACGTCATCAAAGCCGCAGCAGTAAAAATGTCTGTAAATAAGGACAAATCACCACAAAAAAGCCGCTTGGAGCTCACATGGGTGGTCTGACTGATGTTTCACAACAAAACATTGGTGAAATGAAGGAGTTGTGGCAGATAATGCCTTATTTAGTGGCTGCGCATGATTGCCCCATCACTTCCATTATATTGGACATACGCTGATCTCAAGTGGATCTAAATATCTCCCGAAGAATTCAACTTTCACCAAAACTGTCTGGGTGAGTAAATGAACATATTTCATGCTAGAAAATAGGTCCAGATTGAGGCACTTTACCAGAATTTATGACTTTTCAGTTTAGGCTTGTAACTTTGCAGTGATGGTTTTTCTCTGCCAATGGGGTTAATTCTATACAACTTCCAGTTTCTAATCTGCCACTAAGAGCATTTCCTAACAAGGGACATTCTCTCCTGGCAAATTTACGGCAGATCTTGTAAACAGAGCAGTATGGCATCCAAGAAAGGGTGGAGCACTTTTTTCATATCTTAAATGCAGCCAGAGATCGGACAGGTTTTTATTTTCCCCCAACTTAATGGAGTTCACCAGCAACTGAACCAAAAAGGTCCATAAAAGTCCACAAAAACTTGGCAATATTCTTCCATACTGCTCGTCCAATGTAATCCAAGTGTCCTGAGTGGGTAGCGTCCATAATTTACATTTTGCTAAGAGACGAGTGAACGTGCTGCTGACCAACCGGGACAAACACAAGAGGGGTTAGCTACTGATTTAAAACAAACAAAGAAAGAAAAAGAGGAACGCGTGATCTTGTCTGCTGCAGCTCCCAGAGTGTCGTGAACTTGCAAGGGCGCGCTTCGTGGCAGCTACATGTAATACTGTTTAAGCTATAAAAATATACTAAATGATGTCGTTTTGAGAAAATTATGGACGCTACCCACTCAGGACACTTGGATTACATTAGAGGAGCAGTATGGATGATATATTGCCAAGTTTTTGTGGACTTTTACAGGCCTTTTTGGGTCAGTCATCGGTGAACTCAATTATATGAAAGTTGGGGTAAAATGAAAACCTGTCCGATCTCTGGCTGCATTTGAGATATTAAAAAAGTGCTCCAGAGTCTTGCTTAGCATGAGGGTGAGGAGAAAATGAACGCACATCATTCTGTGGGTGTACTATTCCTTTAAGCGAATGTAATGATGAAGATAATCTGGCTGTTTTTCTTTGGATGACTGTGGTGCGATCTTTTAGGCTTAGATGTTACTTGAGATTGTGAGGTTGAAATATTTAATCCAAATCTATTAGATAATGATGTAAACCAGGAATACTTTGCAACAGATTCCACAAAATGAAACCACTAAACCTTCTTCCTATTAATATGTAACAGACATTTTCTTTTCATTGTAAACTGGAACCTCAGTCTATAATGATGGCCTTGACCACATGCATCTTCAATATAAAGAGGGTATTTCACTGTAGATTGTTTTGGTTGGGCAGGCCCTTTATGCATGAAAGCTATTTATCCTTCAGAGCACCTCTTTGAAATGAGTGCCTTTTCTCTGAAACCGCCCTTCTTCCTCAGCTCTAATGACACATTTCTGGTTATTCTAGGAGACTGACCTCTTCACTTACACTTACCCAGTCCTTTGAGCAGATTTTCTGGGCTCTGAAATAATTAGGGAGACGATGTGAGGATGACAAAAGACAACAGGAAAATGAAATAGGTCCTCTCTGTGGGCTCTTAGGGTCTTTGCAGCAATTCTAATTAAGCCCATCTAGAAACAGAGGAGCTTGGATTGAGGCAGTTTCTCATCAGGGTCCCTCCATGAGCCTCTTTTGTCATGAACACACAGCCAATTACAAAGCTCAACAATGGAGTGGGGAAGTCTTATACCCTCCACCAAGACCAGAGACTATAGAGGGCTGCAAATATCCATGAGCACTGTGTGACTTTGCAAGAAATAAATAAAAATGTGCTCTCACCTTCTTAAGAAGTGATACCAAATATTCACTCGTATGTGTGGCCCAAATTGGGGGCATTCAGACTTCCAGGTTTAATTCCCTGCAGCTTACATGCCAGAGTAATTATATGTTTCCAAGGAAACACAGCAGAGCCAGTAACAGAGTAGTTTTTCATACGTGTGTGTTCCACTAATTAAATTGAAATAAATTTTGGTTTAAAGTAAATGTGGACAGCTCCCACTCTACATTGAGACAAGCCAAAGATAACCTCACTTGTTTATCGTCTCTGCATATTAGTCTTGGCGAATAATATGAGTGGCTGTGCAATCTTCAAGCTTGCCAGACCATAGATTATGGAGCTGTCTCTCATTTTATTCATTGTGCACAGAAAGTAATTACCCAGAGATAAGTGTTCCTCCATCAGGGCCCACTCGCAGCGCTCCGTAAGCAATCTCCTCAGACAGGGGTCCCGTCTCACGCCATTGGGGCAGCACGGAGTGGCAAGTGGGTGAGCTATGTGGTTGCCTGCGTCCGGATGAGGCCTCCTGACAGTCACGGCCAGGTGGGCCAATCTTTCAATCAGACACCCTATTTACCATTGCAAAGCTCTGCTGCTCTGTCTCATTTATAGCTGCGTAGGTTGCTTGTGATGAAAGCAGATAACGGAGGATATCCACCCTCCCACCTCTATCCTCAGATGGAAGGAAAATATTCTCAAAGAAGGGTGGGAGGGTTTAGACTGTTATTATCATTTTCCTGTATGTGTTTGTGACATTAAACATGAAAGCTCCATCACGTGTAAGGAAATCAGACCGTTTGTCACGACGAGCAATTACTTGCTGAAAGATTGTAATTTTGTGTAGAAATAACATAAAGAATGAGCAGGACAGGATTTAGATGAACAATGATTCATAGAAAGATGACAGCATTTCATTTGTTTCTCAAACAGTTATGATTGAGTGTTTGTTTTAATGTTTTTATGGCTGATGTTTTAAAGAAATTAAACTTAGCATACAGTTATGAATGAGTATTTGGTGGATTATGTCTTTGTTGTAACAAAGCTTCTCCGCAATAAAACTTGTTTCATACTCTCTTGTTCTTGAGGCTGCAAGAAGGGGGGGGGGGGGGGCAGTGTTCACCCAGTGATTATACAGTTAAACCATACTTCATCCATGGCAGGATGGGGTTGTGCATGGCATGTGGTGGTGTCCCTGTATTTAAAGGATAACTTTCTTTTTTTTCAACCTGGACCTTATTTCTAGTTTATACGTGCATTTCCTCACTGGTAAAATTTCTGCATCTCAATGACTCTTGGGCGATAGTTAGATTAAGTCGCCTTCCGGTGTACATCTACATAATGAGAGAAACGGGGCAGCCTCTATATAAGGCATTATCTGCAGCAAAACACCTTCATTTCACCAATACTTCAACTAGAATGAACGAACGAGTACAATTGTTTTGTGAGTTCACTCTCCGTTAGTTATTAGGGGGTTTCTCTGCACTCTACAGGCTACGCATGCCGGATACGTGCTGCTGCGTAAAGCTGAGAGGTGCAGCTCGCTACCCAGACACCATAAAACTGCAATCCGCGAAACTGAACTCACAGGACAACAATACTCGTTCTTTCGTTCCTTCATTCTACTTAAAATATCGGTGAAATGCAGGAGTTTTGCTGCAGATTAAGTCTTATATAGTGGCTGCTCCGTCCGCCAGAGAGCAACTAATCTAAATATTGCCCGAAGGAGTCAACTGATGCAGAATTTTTACCAGTGAGTAACTGCATGAATAAACTCCTAGAAATAAGTTCCAGGTTGAAAAAAAAGAAAGTTATCCTTTAAATGCCACGTGTGTTGTATACGTTTTCGTATTTTCTCACCAACTCGATCAGCTGTTTATTAAAACGATCCATTCAACCTCACATCCGTGAAAATGCGGAAGTAACAAAACTTCCCGCTTCACGCATCTCCACATTAACCCCGCCTACCTCAAATAGCCAACCAATTACAATACTTCTTGGAGGCCACAAGAGGAAAGTTCTGCTCAGCCGAGGTGTCAAGAAGCTGCAAGACGTCCTCAATCACGTCTGTGGCCTCAAGAACACTTCTCGCAGCATACTGTATGTAACAAGCTTAAATCTTCTACTGTTGGAAAGTCTGTTTATTTCTCTCTTAAATGGAGCTCCATTTGAAAGGAAAATTCATTTTTTGGATAAGCAGCAGAGTTGAATATATGTTTGTTGTGTTGCTGACTTAGCAAGTTCTCAAGCCCCTCTAGCAACTTTTTTTTTTTTTAGAAAAAGTGACGAGGGACAAATCTGGCAACATTTTCTGGAGACTTTTGGAACTTGACATGAAAACATGTGTTGTTTACTCTTCTTTAATAGCTGGTGCTTCCACACGCCCCTCCCTCCTTAAAAAACATAGAGGCTCGGTCCTTATGCAGCGTCTGTCTCTGCTTCCAGCTGCAGAGCAGGAAACACGCATTTCTGCTCTGTGAAACAGACTGAAACTTAAACTCTCGAAGCTGCCACTGGCATTCTGTCGGATATTGATGCCTGTTGTGGACAAAGTGTGTGGACAAAAAGAAAGAAAGCGGATTATAATAATTTAAAGGATTGTTGCATGTTTTAGACTTAATTGAAAATCAAACCAGACTACACTAATAATAAAACAAAGAAAATATTAATTATCAGGTTTTGTTTTCTTCTCTTATAAACATATTTAGGGTGTCTTTTTTTCTCTTTGTCTCTCCTACGAAATTATTGTACTCTGCTGCTGCGTCAATTGCAATTATTTGTACCAGGCTGATTATTTGAATAAGAGGATGATATCATCTAGCGACTTTTAGGACAGCCAATAGCAACTTTTCTTACTGAGGAGTTAGCAAAATTGGTGGGTTGTGTCTGTGAAAAATTGTCCAGATCTTCTCTGCCAAACAGCTGATTCTGCTGTTGACTCTTGTTTGGTGTTGTTTATTTGACTGGAGGATCCATACTGGGTCAGGAGGTCACTGATGTATTTTGGTCCTAAACCATTCAGAGCTTTATAGACCAGCAACAAAACTTTAAAGTCTATCCTCTGACGGACAGGCAGCCAGTGTAAAGACCTCAGAACTGGACCATTTTTATGGTCTTTGGGAGAACTCGGGCAGCTGAGTGAGCTGCAGCTGTCTAGCTGATTTTTTAAGTAGACCAGGAAAGACGCTGTTAAAATAATCAAGTTGACTAAAGTGCCTCCTCCCCACACTGGTCACCAGCCTCGTACTTCCTCCTAATCCTGGTCACCATTGCTGTGGAATGGCAGCCCATTCTTCAACCAGTATCTGTCTCCAGTCAGCCAACGTGGATCTGTTGGTCAGTCTGGTACCAACAGCTGATCCTACAAGTGTCCTTGAGTTTTATTTATGTGGCAGGACAAAGGAGGGCCGTGGCGGGATTCAATCCCCAGACTCCCAGGTGAGTGTCATGCATGCTAACCAGTCAGCCAAAGGGACATCCCCTTGGCCAAGTAGCCAGGGTCCTGATGATGATCATTCATCATCAGGACCGTCACATGCCACATCTCTTCCCCTCTTTTAACAAGCACGTCCTCATGCTCCATGCAGGCTGCCACCCATTTCAAATCCATGGACTGTTTACCAGCATTGCGCATGGATCCTGCAAACAACGCCAAAATGTGGCAAGGTATGCAACGGAGGGCCCAGGCGGGATTTGATCCACAGACTCCTGGGTGAGAGTCATGCGTGCCAACCAAACAGCCAAAGGGACATCCCTGTGGTCAAGTAGCCGAGACACATGATCACTCGGAGGCATAATGACAGGACCGTCAACTGCCACAGACCCTCCGTTGCGTACCTTGCCAGATTCTGGCGCTGTCGGCAGGATCGATGTGACGCTGGTAAAACAGTCTGTGGATTCGAAATGGTGGCAGCCTGTACGAAGAATGAGGACATGCTTATGGAAAAATGGGGAGAGATGTGGCAGTTGATGGTCCTGTCACTATGGCTCTGAGTAATCATGCGTCCTGGCTACTTGGCCACAAGCATATCCATTTGGCTAAATGGTTAGCACGCCTGACTCTCACCCCGGAGTCTGGGGAACGAATCCTGCCTGGCTGTGTTGCGTTCCTTGCCACATTTATATTTTATATTGCCCTTGCAATAAAGATATTCATGCACACTGTACAATCATGTGAAGGACAAAAAGTATCACTATTGGCATTGGTATAGATGAAGAAGTCCCATAAAGTAACAGTGTTGTAAATGGACTGTACTTATATAGCACTTTTCCAGTCGTACTGGCCACTCAAAGTGCTTTACTCTACGTCACATTCACCCAGTCACACACACATTCATACCCCGATAGGCACATCAGAAGGCAACTTGGGGTTCAGTGTCTTACCCAAGGACACTTCGGCATGTAATCTGGGGAAGCCTGGAATCGATTCCCCGACCCTCCGGATGAAGGACGACTGCTCTTCCACCTGAGCTACAGCCGCCCATCAACAATATTGTTAGTTACCCAAAATACCCAAATTTCATATCTCCATATGTGTTTCAGACTTCGGTTGGTGGTGGTAATGCACCGCTATAAAGTTGTTCAGAACCACCCAACACACCTGACACACTCACACAGCCATTCTTCAAAAACTCCCACATTTCTGCAGTTGCTGTCCTCATCTTCTTCTTCTGCTGCTGCTTCTTCTTCTTCCTGTTTTTCTTCTCTTGTTCCTTTCGCTGGTCACATGTCAGCTATACTGTACAGCTCAATTCTGCTATGTGGTTTCTAGTGGTAAGGATCCATTTGCTCGTCAAGCGGATCCACAAGTTTCCTGAAAACAGAACAAATTGTGCACATAAACAACGCAGAAGATGAATGAAACTGTGCATTTTTTCCGCATAGCTGTCTTCTGTATTAATGGGTCTTAAAGGTACAGCATGTAAGAATAACTGACATCTGGTGGCAAAGATGGGTATTTGAAAGATGTTTTCTTTCAAATGACTTCATATTCCAAGCACTGCTGTGAATGTACGGTGGCAGTTTGGCCAAAACTCTCCCAGACATAAACATGTTTTCATCTGTGAGTGGATTCAGTGGTCTCAGGTGTGTGACTGTACTGTGAGTTACTATTTTTATTGTCTTTTAAGGCATTACTTATCCCAAACAGTGCTCTAACTCTCATTAAACAAAGCTGGTACAGCAGTTTTAAAGTTCAGAGGGTTCTCACTTCATGTTGTTTTGGCCATACAGAGACACTGTAGTAAAAATGGTGGAACAAATATGGCAGCCGCCATGTATTTGCACCCCCAGCAAGTAGATATAAATGACTCATTCTAAGAAAATAAACATTATTATGAGAAGACATGCAATTTTTTTAGCTTTAAATATTATGAATTATGTGATGAAAGCACTAACATACCTTGACTATTGCCCAGCAGTTTGGTCGAATGCCGCTGGTGAATATAACTTATACAGAACAGAAATATCATATTAGTGCACAAAGATCGGAACTGGCTGCTAAATGTTGCAATCACTAATAAGTATACCCTCAGTATACCTTCAGTACAATATCAGACATTACCAACAAATGTCATAAACACATTTTCAGAGGAATGAAAGAATGGAGTAAACTGCCAAAACATATCAACCTTCCTAAAGTCAAAATTTAAATTATCTACAAACCACCATTTATTAAAATGAGATACAATGAAAATTTTTTTGGATATACCTGAGATAATATAAATTTGGATTGTCAGTGTGGTATTAGTTACAACTTAGTTACACAAAAATTAAAAGGGTCATTATGTTAGTTTCACAGATCAATCTCTTTGCAATAATACATTAATTTTGACACTTTCTTTCTTTTTTTTTTTTTTTTTTTTTTTTTTTTTTTTTTTTTTTTTTTTTTTTTTTTTTTTCTTTCTTTCTTTCTTTCTGACAATGATCTGGTGACCCGTTAAAATTATCCTGCTACCTCCATGGGGGTCCTGACCCCCAGTTTGAGAACCATGTGGATGCATTAACCCGTCTTATGGTGGGGGTGAGGTCTAGAGTCTATCCCAGCTGCTACCAGGTAAAATTTTTAAACATTTCCATTTTGTTGCATATGATTAAAATGTATTTCTATACAAACAAAAAACAAGTTCAGAATAAAACTGTTGACAATGTGGTGCACAAAATGAAGAAACTCGTTCAGAAATAAGGTGTTTGTGACTCGAAAAGCAGCATCTACTTACAGATTCTCTACAGGAACTTATAATGAGCTCTCCACAAAGTCAGAATAAGGTCATTCTTCTAAGGGCATCGATCTTTTCTTTTCCCCTGGACCTCTGGGTTTTTGCCTCACATGATCCTACAGAAATGGAGTATCACTGTGTGACTCTGGCTCAGTTTAAAACACAGGAGAAAGCAGGCATCCACGCGGCTGTTTTAACTTTCACCTTTATTTTTCATGGAAAAGATTCTTCAAAGTGCGCACGTTCTTTTCTTACTCTTGTGACCCTTTGAACAGCATTTAGCTGAACAAATGGGAGCAAAGTGGTTGCTTTTGGAAGTAAAAACATTACTCCCTCCTTTTAAGCAGCTAGGATTTCCCAGCTGGTGTAGAGTCCAACAGATACAAACTTTTTCTCTCTCTCTCTTTCACTTTTAGGCTACTGCTGTCTCAGGAAAAGTTCTTCCAAAACATACTTCGTTTTGAACCCAGAAGGTTTTCGTATCTTAAAAAGTATCAAAGTTCTTTTTTCATGACAAGAGATTGTGAGGAAGACAATAGTGACAGTCGAGACATGCCAAAGTAAAACTACAACTCCTTAAAAATAAATAAATAAATAAATCTGTTGTCGTGAAAAAAGAACTTTGATACTTGAAATTACAGAGAGGACAAAATTAACCTACAGTCGTCCTCAAACTTATTCATACCCTCCAATTAAAGAAAAGGCTGAATTAACAATAGTAATTCAAATAACAGGAAACCAAATAAACTAATAATAAATAAAAAAATTTTCAAAATGATAATTTAGTGAAATAAAATATTGCTTTTGAATTAAGGTTAAAAACAACAACAATAATAATAATAATAAAAACTGTCCCAGACACATCACCTTTCTGTCAACAGGCGTAGAAGTCTTTTTGGACGTTACAGAAAACACCTGATTGCAGTGATTGTCTCAAAGTGTTACTCAACAAAATTTTAGCCTTGGAGCCCCATCATGCTCGTTCACTTGTTTTATTTTTTATGTGTTTATTTTTAATATTTCTGTTGAACCACAATTCAAAATCAGTCATGATTTTCATGGATTTTAAAAAATTTATTATCACTTTTGTCAATTTCAACTTATTTCACTGACAGCTAATGTTTTCCTTCTGTAATTGGAGGGTAATGAATAATTTTGAGGACAATTGTATTTATGCTATGTATTCACCCTATTTCTCCTGATCCCATCTCATCCGACCAGTTTTCTGAGCAGCATCTTCCCTCGTTCTTCTTGCCAAACAAAATTCGCTCCCACTCTCAGACAAGAGAGTAACAGCACCAAACCATTTCCTGGTGTCACATGTTTCAACTCTGGGAGGCTGAAACAATTCTTTCTTTCACGATAATGAAACACGAGATGCCAGATAATCTCATAAATATGTGTTGTATTTCTTCTTCTGCACTCACACTGCTCGGGATGAAGAGGCAGGTCTTTGTTTCAGGCTTCCTGGCCCACAGGAAGTGATTGCAGCGTGACAGTGAGGGACACTCATCTCTTGGAGAGGGGGAATGCTGGAAGACGTATCCCTTTTTGATCAAGGCTTGCTGACGGATCACCCGGAGAAAGGCAAATGAGGATCATACCGAGGCCTGATGACAACAGGCCAATTTTGATGTCCCTTTTCTCTCATTGCGGCGCTTCTCTTTCAAGCTGAAATCTGCTTGAGCAGCCTGGGAAAATGGCCTTTTACCCACCTTCATAGTCCCAGAGTTGACAGGGCAACTAAGCTAAATGGAATTTAGATGAATGTTAAGACTACGTTAAATGAGTCCTTCAGCTCAACTCGGTCTTTATGGCCACAAAACCTGCACAGATTCAGTGATTCAGTCCTGAATCTACAGAAAGACTGGACTGAGGAGTGCGGCCATCTGCAGGCAAAAACAAGGGCGCCACTTTATTCCATCCCAGATTGTTTAATTCAAAAATGTTGACCCATATGAGACACATTATATCTGAGCAGCATCAAGGTCCATATTCAGTGTAACCAGAACCTCAAAGGCCACATGTTCTCACAGTGTTTATAATGCATTAGTGGAACAAACTCTACACTGTACTCTCTTTACAAATCCCACCTGGCCATGTATTAGTTGCAGATGTGGCTCTCTAATTCATAATGAACTAATAATGGTTTTGTTAGTGCAAGATTGTTTTCCTTTCCTCCCTCGCACACACATAGATGGAGCTAATCTGTGTGGAGGTGTGGCCGGGCAGGAGGCGATATCGCACCCTGCATGAAACATGGACCTTGGAATGTGTTGTTGCAAGCTAGCATGCTTTGAGTTATCGGTGCTCATCCAGAATGGATTGTTAAATAATCGCTTATTTTCCCCCCCGCTGGGGTGTCGCCTCTCTGTATCTGAGATCATAACTTATTATTAGCTCTCATACATAAGAGAAACCACATTGGTTGAGTGACTTGTTTAATTGAAGGCCTTTGACTGAATTTGCTGCTAATGAAAACACATGACAAAAAAAACGCAAATTAATAACTTCATCTTCTGATTTTGTGCTGATAAAAAGGAGAGCTCAAAGACGAGACATTACAGATAACAGAGACGTAGATCTAAAGGCATCAGTTAACTGCTTGATCTAGATTTTATATGAGTGCAGTTTAACCCTCACTTTCATGTATTTTTTAAGATTTTGAAATTAAGATGGATTGCATCAACCTACTTTAAGTATAAATTCAACATGTGCTCAGTTGATTTAGAATTGAGCATTTTTCCAAATATTTTTGTACCTAACATCTGCTATTATTCACTTATATAAAGGTATAGAAATACTCTCACTGGCCACTTAGTTAACCTCATAACACAAATATCTTACCAGCCAATCACACAGCAGCAAGTCAACACATCTAGTCATGTAGACATGATGAAGATGACTTGCTGAAATTCAAACTGAGCATCAGAATGAGGAAGAGATGAGATTTAAGTGACTTAGAACGTGACATGGTTGTTGGTCTGAGTGTTTATTTTCACACACAACCATCTGTAGGGTTTCCAGAGAATGATCTGAGGAAGAGAAAATATCCAGCGAGCAGCAGTTTTCTGGACCAGAATGTCTTGGTGATGTCAACAAATTCTTTGTTGAGGTTTTTCTCTTTTTTATGTCCTCTCCAACTCCACACAGATGGTCCTCCTTCCTGGTTCAAATGAAGGTTTTACTCCTGTTTCTGGTTCTGATGGAGGTTTTCACCTCCGCCAAGGAGGTAATGTTTTCGGTAGCGCCGGTTAGTTTGTCCGTCTGTCTGTCAGCAGCAGGAAAAAGTCCTGGACGGATTAACCTTAAATTTTCACCAGCTGTGTGTCTCAGTCCAAGGATGAACCGGTTACATTTTGCTGGTGATCCGGATCACCTTCTGGATCCAGGAATGTTTAGAAGGATTTTTTTATCATTGTGAAATCTGCCATGTTGGGCAGGCTGTTGATGAGGCATGAGTGCCCCCTTGTGGCAGAAGTTTGCAGCTGAGCGCATGATGTCAGGATGCAGAAATGAAACTTATGAGCAGCAGTGAGCACGAGGAGAGAAGACTGTTGGACAGACTTCAAGCAGGTGAATAAGGTGAACTGTGTGCGTCTGTAAATTACTAAGTAACTAGTTGTATTTCTGCCTGAACAGGATGTTTATTTAGCCTTTAATGTTATTTAGCTGAGTTGCTTATTCAGAGGTGTTCCTCCATTCACCACGTGCCTTTTTATGCTATGAAGCTAGCTGACCTGTTACATGCCAGTTACTGTAACTGTTAGCCTTGAACACATCTGCATGTTTAGTCCTAACTGTAAGGGATTTATTAGTAACAATTAATACCTTGATTGTGTTTATTTGCTAAATGAATGATCCTCATGGCTTTGCATTTCTGTGTTTATAGATCACACCCACTTTCATTCACCTTAACTATGAATGGACTATGAATTAACTAGACATTCACCTTAACTAACCTAGAATTCCTCTGTTAGCCTGTCGTTTGTTGCATTACTGTGCTGTTGTGATTAAGAGTGACCAGTAAAGACAGTTAACTGTACAAGCGAGTCCTGTGTGTTTTGACCGATACCCCATGATGAACATCAAACCTCCTTGCCAACACCTAAACAGTCTTACATCAACATCACCCTAACAGGTCAAATTTTTGGAATTTTTTCATATAACTCCGTACAAATGGCCCAAGTGTTGGGGAAAAAAAAATTACTAGAAAGGATCTCAATGAGTTCTACATTGTTTCAAAAGTTGATCCGGATCCAGAGAAAATTCCAGATACTATGATCCAGAACACACAAAAATAAGGAAGTGAAGCTGCTTGGCGGAGGTCTGCGCTCTCCGAGTGCTTTTCTAGTTCTTCCTGGTTCTGGTGGAGGTTTTTTTTTTTTCTGGTTCTGATGCAGGTTTTCCTTTCCACTGTCTCTTTGTGCAGGTCAGGATGGAGAATTGAACAGTTATTTTAAACTGGACTGATGTGGATATACTGGGCAATCATTGAATGGATCTGTTTTAATTGGATTATAATTGGCTACAATAAACTGGATTGAGCTGGATCATGCCTGGAACAGAACCTTGTGAAGTTGCGTTAATGAAATAAAGCTGAAATCAAATGAATTACCCTTAAAGACCCACAATGCAACTTTTAGCAATTTTCTCAGATGCGCCCCTTATCGAAGGCTAAGCTAGCACTCCCAACTAGTGAAAGACAGTCTCATCTTTACTCTTGTTCTGTCCCCTCCTCTCTTTCTTTTCCCCTCTTCCTCCAGTAATGTTTCCTTTCATTTCTTTGCATAATCCAACATGATGTGTGTTCAAAACACTCACTGTGTTCATATCTGTTTGTTAGCACATTACATGGAGCGCAACCAATAGTCGGCTGCAACATTACGGTCACGTCCTGGATGGAAAAGTTGCACACTGCTGTTTCTAAGCCTCGGGACGCCTCTGGGCTTGAAAATGTGCATAATGACTGTTTGTGTGCCATCAAAACGAGTCAGAAACGGTCTTTAAATTGGTAAAGGGCTTTTATTCAGTAGCACTTTTTTAACCTTTTCAAGTCTCTACAAGGCACTTTACAGGAATTTCTCATCCATCCATTCACACATATACAATCTTTCTTATTTACACAATAAATATATGCAGATACACAAATAATCTCACACACTCTATAACCAGAAATTATTGCTCCCTGATTCGTATTGACCTTGGAAATTGGCTGGGTTCAGTGCCATACACTAAAAGTCAAACCACTAACCTGGATGGACGGCTCAGCCTGAGTTGATGCTAGCTAATGAAGAACCGTGCAAATTATCGGCAGCACAGAGGGAAACCTAAGTTTCAATAACCACCCATAAGCTGCTTAGCTAAGGGCTAACAAATGATCAGTGCTATAAATTGTCAATATCAGATATTAAAATGGAAGTCCATTTATCTGTACACATTATCAAACCTAACACCAGTCTGGTCTTCTAGAAAAAAAACCAACCAAACAAAGCAAATAAGACAATAAAATAAAAAGATCCTATAATTGTAATCTCAACAGTCAATGCCAAACAGTGCCTTGTAATATTTTACGTATTGAAAAGCCTTTTTTTGTGATTTATCTGTTTGGATTTGATCACCTTAGTCTAAATCGAGCTTTGAAGGAAATGGGGAAAAGGTCTGACTGTGGATGGATCATGTTTTAAATTTATTTCCATTGTGGACGTACAAAATGACCTCTCATGCACTCTAAGTCAGATGTTGAGCCTAAAATGATGGAAATGATATCTACTGTAAAGTTTATGCTGCAGTAGAAAGCTCTTAAATTGCCATTATTTTTACAAAGCAGGCAACACTTTGACAAGAGGAGGCCATGAAGCTTGTCATCCTTCTTTCAGCTGATCGCAGGTCTGAAAGTGTGTTGATGACGTGCAAAGAACAAAGCTGCAACACGTGCAGCATCAAGTATGAAATTAAAATGCCGTGTTGCTTCCCTCAAAGATTTCACCTCGAAACTTTGATGTTTGACCTGTGAGTAAAGGAGGAATGAAGCTGCACGCTCAGTGTGTTTTTGCTGCGTGTGTGTGTGGGTGTGCAGCTTTCTCATTAGGGAATTTTCCCCCTGCAAAAGATTTCGTAATAAGGAAAACAAGGGCGATAAAGAAAATGAAAGAAGGAGAGAAAGCAGGAGGAAATCCAGAGGTAAAGAGAACTGGGGACATTGTAATTAGTTGCACCTGTTTCCTTTAACCCAGCTCCAGTTTCCCTCTACAATCGCATGCAGATTACCCATCAAAGCCCCTCTTCGCTGCCTCTGCTCAATGGATCCTTTGTTGCCAGTTGTCAGGGAGGCGGCCCACAAAAGTATGTAACACAAGCAGGCCACATTGCTCTGGATCTTACAGTACATGTAAGCCTCTGCCAGCCGCAATAAGAATAATAGGGAGACAAGGAGTCTGCAGCACTCCCGTTTGCAACTGAGACAATGCTGGTACTTTTTGGGGGTGGGAGGACAGACCACAACAGTTGCATCATCTGTCAACACTTGTAGTAGCTTGTGTTAGCTCTGCCATGCAGCACTGATGTCAACCGCGGAAAGTCTTTGCTGCATGCATGTTCACTGAGATACATGCACGTCTGCTCTCAGCAGCAGTGTGCAAAATGAGTAGGTGGATAAATAAAAGGCATAGGAGTTGTTGGAGCCTTATAGTTTTAATCTTCCAGTAAAAATCTACAAAAAAAGATATGATTAGTCAAATGATTACAAATTCCTGGATGGATTTTATACCAATTAACATTTTTCAAAGGATCAAAACAAATCTGGACTTCTTTGTTCTCACTGCTCATTACAAACTCATGCTGGGCATCCAGATATTAAGTTAATTACATAAAGGTTATTACAAATTACAGAGGAGGCTGTAAAGTTTCCAAAAATATTCAAACACATCAGATTGAATTCTGTGGATCTTGGCATCAAATAGCGGCCAACAAGCTGCAAGAGCTCAAACATGATACCATCAGACGTTTTGATAGAAGACTGATTAAAGAAACTTCTACATAACCCGAAATAACTAAAGAGGAAAAAAACCAGGATAATGTCTGTGGTTGTTTTATTTTACAATAAAGCCCCTGAGTTCAGACCAAAGACTAAAAAAAAAAAAAAATGGACGTAGAATCCGGTTAGGTCTAAAGAGCTGAGAGTGAAGCCAGTTGGGCGTTTCCCGTCGCCATCTTGCGAAGTCCTGTGTGTTGTCACTCCCAGAAAACACTAAGATTGGCAGAGACAGGGCTGCTCCGAGCTGCGGGGCAAATGATTAACAGCCAAGCTAATGCTAACTGAGCTAATCCAAAGTGAGCAGGAACAAACAAAGGTATGCGGTTTAAAGGTAAGGCACGCTCAGACTTACTGTTAACCAGCTAAAAACTCTGATGCAGGCCGAGGCCTTTCTGGGAGCAAGCAGGGAGCTAACTATTAGCCTCCACAGCTAAAACTGGCACGTGGTCTGCCACCTGTCAATCAAAAGGACACACTCTTAACATGAAGGTAAACTTGCTCTATTAAACCTTAAATGTTTTTTTGAACCAGGCTGTAAACATGTTTTTTCTGCGGTAAACATATTTGTTTCTGCAGTGAAGTTGGTCTTTTTAACACGGGAATCTATTGGGCCTTTTCCATTGCAGCTGCACAGGGCACGGTACAGCATAGTACAGCACCACACGCCAAAGACAACCAGGACGGTTTTTGTTTCCACACAGGAGAAGCAGTAGTCTAATACCTGTAAGTGGGTGGAGTAGGCGCGGTCGAGACTGCCGTGATGTCACTGCCGTGCCACACGGTGGTCAGTAAAGTAAAAATAACAATGGTGGCGTTGGATGATATCGAGGTGTTACTGCTGTTGTTGTTTTTTCTGTGACTCGTAGTCACAGAAAACAGAGGCAGATATTTTTAGAAGAAGCAAGGTGAAACAGGTAAAGCTCGTGGCATGTACAGAGCATGAGGCGAGTGGTCTTCATGACTCTGCCTTCTCCTGTTCGATGGTCTCTTTTGGTCGAAAATGACGAAAATTTCCTTCGACCAATCAGTTGAGAGCTGTCAGGTATGTCACGTTTTATGTAGGTTCAGCACGGTCAGAGCTAGCTCTGAAACGAGTGGGGAAAATCGTAACGGCTCGTAGCGGGTTTTCCCAGAGGAAACACGAATAAAGCGTGCCTTGTGGAAGGGTTACGAAAATGTGCAGTGGAAAAGGCCCATATGGGGATTCGCTCTGTTTTGGAGCCAGCCCCTAGTGGATGAAGTAAGAACTTTGACACATGACACAGTGACATCTATTAAACATTTCTGGAGCTGTCGCTGCCCAGCAGCATAGCAGGCTGAGAAATAATATTCAACTTTCAAACTCTGCGCCACGTCAAGTGCTAGCATACGGATATTAACAAGCTGGCCTATTTTAACATGCAGCCTGGCTGATTCAGCAAAAAGAAACACAAGAGGACATTATCAGAGGACGAGAGGAAAATAAAAATAAAAAGAGACAAAACAAGAGATAAGACAGGAGTCAAAATAAGACTCTTACTCCGGACAGATTTTATCGTACAGGTCAGATAAAGACAGATGCTGAATCAGCCATTAACAGAGAGACTCTGTTTTTTAAATGGCCACAAACATCTTCTATACGGCCTTTATCACCACAGCCTACCTGAGTATTGTTGCTGGCCATGTCCATCCCTTTATGACCACAGTGGAGCACTTCTGATGCTACTTCCAGCAGGATAATGCACCATGTCACAAAGCTCAGATCATCTCCAACATGACCATGAGTTCACCGAACTCCAATGATCTCCACAGTCACCAGATCTCAATCCAACAGAGCAGATTTGGGATGTGGTGGAACGGGAGATTCTCATCATGGATGCAGCAACTGTGTGATGCTATTATGTCAATATGGAGCAAAATCTCTGAGGAATGTTTCCAACACCTGACTGAATCCAAGACACCAAGAATTAAAGGCGTTATAGAAGATGTTTCTTTCAACAATTTTTGCAATATTCTATAAAATTGGGTTCACCACCCCATATGCTATGATTAATTAAAAGCTTTAAATATATAAATATTATTATACATCAGCTGTGAAAGTAATGGGGCTGAAAAAACATCCGCCAATCATCTCTGCATTCCTTAACTTTATCATTTGTCTACTGGCTCATCAATCACGTTTACTACTGTAGTAAGAACGGGTGATAGGCGAGACTGATCAATGAGAGCAATTGATTGGCGAGAGTAATACTGCGACCTGGATGCCGGTAGCTAACATCATTCTGCTAGCGGTTAGCAACGTTCTGACAACGACATCTGTTTACGTGCATTTGTAACATGATACCTGCTGCCTGCTAAATACAGGAGTGGCTCGTGCACGTTATTCTGTGGCTGAAGGAGGGAGCTGTGAATCTAGCGGGTTGGTCTTTCTTCAAGAACTCGCTAACAGTCTCTGCTTTCTGAAATGCCGAAACATCTTCTATAACGCCTTTAAAGCAGTTCTGGAGAAAAAAACGGGTCCAACCTGGGGCAAGAAGGTAGTCCTGATAATGTGGATGGCGTGTGTTTGTTTTGGTGCCTGCATGATTATGACCTCATTTTTCTTTCATGCAAAACTTTCTTATGTTCTATCAGCTGTTTTTCACTTATTAAGGCTCTTCCCTTAATTCTTTCATTTAATAAACATAATTTTTAGAAGTGTACTAGGCTTTGTAATTCTTCCTATCTGGGAAACCTGACAGCAGCCTCTCTACAGCAGCTTTATTAATAAACAGCACCAACTATCGTAGTCATGTTATCACAAGACGTTGATGATAGGCTCCATAATTACCATCATGTGCTGGTTTGTCTATTTTTCCACAAGTTCACCACATTATTGAAAACAGCTGGCAGAGTCACACATCGGTCTGTGTTCCTAATCCCAGATCAACTAGTCCTCCTCACAGCTGCTACGGGCTAATTCCTTCATTTTATAAAAAGCCGTCCTTGATTAGGTTATTATCAAGATCATTTAGCGTTTCAACGAGAGAAGCAAAGGGAGGGGTGACGTTCATGTGGCGGTACGGAGGTATTTTCTGTCATTGAATTGGATGCTGACAGGTTCACATGCTCACCTCGTGGAATGTATCTGACAATGAACGGCGCAGTGGAGGCAGGAGGTAAAGGGAGGAGAGACCGTTCTGCATTCAAGCGCTAATTAGAAAAATTAGATCTATGAAAGGCAGCGAGTGATCTAGGCCTTCAACCTACGCCTGTGTACCGCTGTAGCAGCACAAAGAGGAGGCAACAATGAGCACTGGGGAGGAGGAGGGGGGATAAATAATTTAATCCATTATCTACTCTGCAAAGCTCATCAGCACTGCTACACAATGGCCACGATTGAATTGCTGATTGCATTTCTCTCCTACCCTCCAGGAGAAAATGCCCATGCTCCACTATGTTCTCTCCTGCCTGCCAGCACAACTAAGAGCAAGAGAAAGACAGAGTGGGAGGGAGAGGCAGAGGCAGAGGAGTGTAGAGTGTCTTCCACCAAGGTCAAACTACAATACAACAATCTAATTAAGAGTATCAGAGAGTTTCCTGTGTGGGGTCAACCTCCCTGTTGTGCTCACAGGCTCATATTGTCCATTATGCATTACATCGTGTACTTCTTCATGTAAATGATGGATGTGATGCTAATTAAATCTTTGTATTTCATAATCTTGCCAAAACTGTTTTTTTTTTTTTTGTTTTTTTTTTTTTATAATCTATGAGAACAATTTTAGCTCTCTTCTTTCTGCCTCAGATTAACCAGTCTGAACAGATTAGAACTCTGATAAAGGGTTGTCTGTTTGGAGATGAGATGAGATGAAATGAAGAAACAATACTTTTTTCATCTTTGAAGGGAATTTAATTTTTTTTATCCTTTATTAAAAATTAGCATTAAAAAAGTCAACAACTCATAAAACTGAACACAGCATGATGTAAACTAATGATCTGACTGAAGGGTCTACCCATCCAAAAAAGACTATTATTTCATTGGACTGCCTTTATCTCTGATTCCAGCAACATCCTCTATGAAATTGTCTCCATCAGTTTTTGCAACGTCACAAGATTTATTTCCACCCAGTGTTGCATTATCTTTGTCCAAGATCTTGTATTGATGATGAGAGAGTCGGACCACTGCACAAAGCTTTCTCCAGCACATCCCAAAGATTCACAACGAGGTTTGAGACACAGGATGTGTCTTTCCACTTGATTGTTTAAGAAATGAGAAGCTGCTCACTGCATCAGTTGGGGTTAAATGACTTGTTGTAGGAACCTCTCTGCTTAGTTAAATCCAGGTGGTCATGTGTTTTTTTCAGGATGGGCACTGCTAGTTGGCTGTGATCATGAGGCCAGTCTACTGCCACCACAGAAAACATTTGGGACTTTTGTGTATGGTTTTGAAAAACTTTTAGATGGATTGGGTTTAAACTTTTCTTCTTGCACTTATAATTAAGTCGTTACTAGAGAGGGACGAACCTTTCGCTACGTCACCTGTTGGTTTCTGAAGAGCTAAAAGTGAAGCCAGCTGGGCGTGTCCCACAGTTGCCATCTTTCCGTATCGCATGTGTCGTCACTCCCAGAAAATACTAAAATGGGCAAAGATAAGGCCGCTCCGAGCCGCGGGGAAAACGATTGACAGCTGACATACTCTGGGCTAAATGCTAACCAAGCTAACTTGAAACTAACAGGAGCTAACAAAGATTAGCCTCCTAAGCGGTGGGATAAAGGTAAGACACGCTTAGACTTGCAATTATCTGACTAAAAACTGCTGTTGTGCTACAAACTGAGACCTTACTGAGAGCAAACAAGGAGCTAACTAGGAACCACCGGTCGGCAGGCTGGGCTTCTGGTCTGTCACATGTCAATCAAAAGGACACGCCCCTAATTATGTGTAGTTTCAAGATGAGATAACATCTAAACGGATGAGTTATAAAAAAATTCATCCCCCTCACAGTTGACATGAAGGTAAACTTGACCTATTAGACCTAAAATGATTTTTTGAACCAGGCTGTAAACATGTTTATTTCGGCTGTGAAGTTGATGTTTTTAACATGGGAGTCTATGGGGATTTGCTCTGTTTTGCAGCCAGCACCTAGCAGAACAAGGGAGAACTACAAAAAATGACTTCTTCCGGGTAGCCTCATAGTTGGCCACCGGAGGTTGCTGCTTGCTTGCACTACAATGTCACAAACATTGGATATACGAGTTGGGGGGAGTGGGTAGCCTATTGGTTAATGCGGTTAATGTGGATTTGGTCCATAAACCCAGGTTCGAGTCCCCCACATGGCACTCAGGTGAACCACTATGGGCCCTTGAGCAAGGACCTTAACCCTCATCAATTGCTCTCTGGGCGCTGTAATTGGCATTCCACCGCTCCCTGGTTAAATTAGAGCAGAGCTGAATTTCCCAATTAGGAATAATGAAGTATCCACCTTATTCCTGAGCCAACGAATGCACAAACGATTATGCGATCAACCTGTGAGATACCGGAAATAGCACCATTGACTCACAGTGTAAATTGTCGTTTCTGCTAGCATTTTTTTCTTACATTTCAACCAGAGTGTTTATAACATTTCTAAACGATTTGCTCCAGAAAATGTCCTTGCACGGTTCGGGAACATGTTGCGCTGTTCATGGTTTTACTCAAACCAGAGATAGTTTCATTTGTGGCTACAAGAGTGATGTGTAGAACACCCACCTCAGTCTACGACAGAAAGAGGCTGCAGGCTGCAGACTGCGACTAAATGGTCGCATTTTGCGAATAAAAAAATTTACATCTGCTGTTCACTAAATATGATTGTATCCAACCTCTTTCAACAAAACAAGACCAACCTTATTAGTGTGTATTACTCTGCTCCCCATCTCTGGAATTCGCGATCTTCGTACAGACGACATTTCCCTCTCTTTAAATCCAGACTCAAAACTCTTCTGTACAGACACACTTTTCTACCAAGTCCATATGCACCAATCCAATCTTGTTTTTATGGGGTACCTGTTATGTTTTTTGTTTTTAATGTTTTATCTGCTCTGTACAGTGTCCTTGGGTGCTCTGATAAAGTGCTTTTTAAATCAAATTTTTTAAAAATAATAATAATAATCATTATTATTAGTATTACAGGTAGTGATAAGCCTCGAAGCTTTTACGATTGCTCATTGCTTCACAGTCAGACGTGACCAACATGGCTAACCAAGCTACTGTTTGTCATTTTTGGCCAGATTTTCATCTCCCACCCCTCTGTTGCACGAGGCAGAGGGATTGTAACGTTGTACTGTGACAGCTGACATTCCCACATAGTTTACCTAAAAAGCTCCAAGAAAGTGGAGCATCGCGAACATCTATCATGTAAATGAACGCTGGTTCCGGTCGAACCAGATGTCGGTCATATATTTCACGCAAGGGCTCATGGGGGCTAGGAATATGGTGGATAGATTATTATTATTGTTAAAAACCTTTGAGCAACTTCCTTTAATTTTGGTGCACACATTCAATCTTGATTATTTGGTTGACTCGTGACTTTAAATCTTATCGCACCTGCTCACATTTTTCACTTATTTGGTTGACTAGAGTGCATTAAATTCAGCCAAAATGGGCTGTCACAATAGTTTACTGTTGCCGCAGAATGAATTTAATGAATTGATGATCACCAGACTCTTCCATTATTGGCGCCCTCCACACACATATGTTGTACAGTTAAACTTCTTGACAGCTAGAAGATAGACTGATCTGACATTTTGTACCGTTATTCATGCTCTCCTTATTTAAGTGATCCTTTGTAAAAGCAAAGGTCAGGGCATCACCTAAGTCAAGTGGATGTTTCCTTTATAATTACATCTGCATTCACCTATTCAGTTTTACCCAACAGCAGCTGCAAACATTGGTTGCGTCTTTGACTGAGGATGTACTTTTTCTTTATCTCTTAAGGTCAACCTTTTTTTTAAATGAAAAAGTATATTTTAGCTTGGATTAAAGTGAAGCAGTCGATGTAAAACAAACGTTTTTTATGGCTGTAAATGTTTTCTTAGGCACTGAGAACTGGTTGTATTTGAGTCACAAAAATAAAGGAAGCATTCACTTGGAAAGACTATTTAACTTGACTGCTAGAGCCCTTAGACTGAAAGAATGCTTTTTAAGAAGGTTTAAAGAATCTTTCAATGAAACAGAAAAAGGTATTCTCACAGATAGCCCACATACAGTTAGAAAGATTACTAAGGAATGTTCTGCTTTCTTTCATGTTTCCTGTTACACAAGTCACCTTTTTATTCATCTCCAGGTCAGGTTAAAATTCTACTTCTTCCAGCTCCTACAGACAAATGCAGTATGTTTTAGTGTTTGTGTCAGGTTCAGAAATATGTGAAGCAGTCTGAGTTGTTGGCTGCTCTCGGTTGTATGACTCTTGTTGTTGGTGCTTGACTGTAGTTTTGCTCTGCGATGGAAAACATGAAGTATAAAGATTTGCTTAGTGCTGAAGTAAAACACTGTTATATCCATGTGTTGCTGCTGTTAGATTAAAAATGAGTTAATATTTTCCATGGAATGGAAAAAATGTTTCAACATCTGATTTATTGTTTATGTTCTACTGAGAATAAAATATGAGTTGATTAGATTTGCATAATCATTGCATTCTGTTTTTATTTACATTTTGTACAGTGCCCCATCATTTTTGGAATTGGGGATGACCCAATTACCATATCAGGCTAACATTTTAAACTAAATCTGCTTTCCAACTGAAATTATTGTGGGTTCACATGGGTTTCTCAAACGCCGGTTGACCCGTTTATGATCAGCGTTACGCTCCTTTCCCATTGGCAAGAAAAAAGCCAGGTCTGATCCCCCGCTGGCTGTGTGGCCTCTGTCCCCACCGCTGCGTGTCTGGTAATGCTGTTATACTGGGTTTGCGTTGATGATGTCATCCATGTAACAGAAATCAGGAAAGTAAACAATGGGGAGCGGGTTAGGCTGTAGTTCATGTGCTTTCTTGATGCACCTTTGTCTATCCCAAAAATGGAAGAAGATCAGCGGGCGACTTTCTAGCACAGATGGAACGTAGGCGACTCGAGTTTGTGGCCGAAGCAGATTTGTTTTGGTACGTTATATGAGACATGACTGGCATGATGTCACGACCTAGGCACATGCCACCCAACGTCGTCCCATAAATTCACAGCCCAACATGGGTCTGGTCTTCCCACTGCATGCCAATCGGAGCCGAGCCGTTTGAAGGCGATTTTAACCCGTGTTGCTTGGTGAATCATTTGACGCAGGTCGACACGGGTCGGTGAGCATTTCCAACTCCCACTAAAAGCTGATTGTTTGCAGGTTTGAAGAGGATTTTTGGCCAGTTGGAAAGGGCATAAGCATACATAGGTATTACAGAGATCAGCATAATGGTGTTTAAATTAGGGACTAGCATAAAACAAACTTAAAGGCAGGGTAGGGGATCCTGGAAAAAACGGTTCAAGGAAGCTAAATTTGAAAAAATATACACCCTCCGAAACCACGCATCCAGAGCACAGGAACATGTCCACCGATAGTTGTTGGCAAACATAACCGAGAACAGGGGAGTAGCTAGCTTGCTAGCTTCCCAGTAAACAGCAGAGGAACCACGTTTCCTAAAAGTGATAATTATCTCACTTCCAACTTCTGCGGCGTAAAACATCCTCACTGCAAACACCAACACCTCCATGACTTGATTTTTTCTTTTTAAGAGCAAACAGCAGCATAGATAGGAGCAGCGAACAGTCATGTTCATCTCGGTTCGTCTGCACTGTGAGACGCTCACGGCGAGTTGTGAGCGCACGCACGTGCCTGCGAGGAGGGTGGGGGCGCAACTAACGGCAGTTGAGTTTGATGGACATAATAATTATTCAATCAATAAGCACGGGCCGTTTGCAACCCCTTCCAATGAAAGTCATTTCATTGGAAGGGGTTTTTCCAGTCCTGTACGCTCCACAGGTGATTAATTTTTTAAATTTTTGTGTCAGAACATTTAATGAATTTTCTGCAATCGGGGTGTGAAGAAGACTTTAAGCAATATAGTAAAAAAAATGCTCCTGGAAACATCATCAAACCTGCCTTTAAAGCACTGATGTGCCTCTGATGTTTTCCATCCTCATTTATTGGTGTCACATGACTCACGAAGCTCAGAATAGTTTTATCTGAAAGGTAAAAATCCATCTAGGTCCCCTACTATTAAATGTATATATGTGTGTATATATATATATATATATATATATATATATATATATATATATATATCATATATATTCAGGATGTCAATCAGTCATTTTCTGTACCGCATATCCAGTTCAGGGTCGCAGTCACAGAGTTTTGCTTGAGCTTATCCCAGCTATTATCAGGCGAGAGGCGGGGTACACCCTGGACAGGTCGCCTTTCTGTCGCAGGGCCAACACAGAGACACAGACAACCATTCACACTCACATTCGTACCTAGGGACAATTTAGAGTGACCAATTAACCTAACATGCATGTCTTTGGATGGAGGGAGGAAGCCGGAGTACCTGGAGAACCCACACATAAGAAACCCACACAAAAGAACATGCAAACTCCACACGGGAAGGCCACTGTTGGAATTGTTTGAACCCCCTCCCCAGCCAGGACTCAAACTAGTGACCTTCATATTATGTGAATACACTTTGCCATATACTTTGAAATAGAAACTAACAACTGTAGGGCCAACAAACTTTGGCTTCACGTTTTAGCTGCTAGTTGATAACAAGGTGTTAGCTTCTACTGCTAATCACAATTCAAATAGCTTATTTGTTGTAAACTTAGTCAGCATATCATAATCTTCCCTGGTTTGTGTATTCTGCTGCTTGCTAGCATGTTAGCTTTAGCTGGCTAGCATCTAGCCATTGGCTCTTTGCAGTGTGCTGCATATGTTAGCACTGTCAGTTTCACTGCACACCTAAGAAGCAATAGAAGTAATGAGATTTGAGATAGTTAACCATCTGTCCTTTGTCAAATGTCTGGTTGTAACAGTTAAGAACGCAAAGCAGTCTGAATGGAAGAATTTACTGATGCTTTCTGACTGCAGTCTGTCATCTGCACCAGTCTCCAGTAAAATAAAAAAATCAGGGACACTTGCGGTTTTCTTGGCTCAGAGCCTCTGACATGCTGGCTTAATTTTACCTTCCATTTCATCGTGACACGTTCTCATAAAACATGGAGAAAAGTAGTACACATAATGGTCCCCTTTCGCCAAGCGCTTGAAGGTCCTGTCCACAGTCCCAGTGAGGGGCAGTCAAGCTGCCTCTGCTCTGCTCTGTTTGTTTTATGGAGCAGTAGTGGAACCACTTTCAGGTCAGTTAGCTGCAAAAAAGAAAGGGAAAAAAAAAATCCCAGAAAACTAAGCTGGGTCTCCAGTGAGAAAACTGTCATTGACACAAAAAAGGTCATTAGTTTGAACACAGTGTCAGCAATAATAGGATGAAACGCTCTGCATCAGATGTAAAGCAGACATTCTTCCTATCATGGAGCAGCTGATCAAAATCTTTTTAAAAGCACGGTGGTGCAGGAGAGACAAAATCACACAAAACGGCCCGAAATGTCTCCTTTCACATTGTATGGCATTATAAAACTCAATTCACAGATCCTGAATTAATTTGAGTGCTGTCATTATGCAAGCACAGCACAAAGTGTCCAAGACCAAGTGAATCTATTTATAGCAATCAGTGCCTGAGAGCCAAGTGTGCCTAATGGTGTAATTTGTATTGTTAATGGTAATGCACTCTTAGTTTGTTCCATTTGGCGTTGCACAGGTGCATTAATGGGAGCTTTGTGAAGCGTTTGCACCCACTGCTGTGTGCAGTCTTTCAGCAGGACCACGGCTCCCTCTAGTGGATCAGAGTGTTTAAGCACAGGCTGAAGTCAAGGCTCAAGAAGAAAGCTTGTTGTTTTTGCTAGTTGTTGAGGAAACAATAACTAAGTATTTTCAATGCAACGGGAAGACCTGCTCTAAACAAACAAGTCACCACAAACAGCTGCAACAGCAGCAGACTTGTGAAATATTGTGTTCCTAATTAACCTTCAAGCTCATCAGCCACAATCAATATAGACTGTAGCCTTTTTTTCTAATTGAGATGAAGTAATTATCAGACTGTATTCATCTCGTTAATGAAACAATGTTCCAATATGCCTGCAGCAAAACTGTTAATTGAGTTCTATTTTCTGAGACAGGAAGCCTCTCCTTGTGTCCATGGCCACTAAGCGTCAAATGTGGGTTGGGGGCCTTTGTGCTTCTCTCTGTGTGGACACAAGAACAGGCTGTGGACTGGTGGAGCGTGCTCTCTCCCCACAGACGGTCCCCTCCTCCCCCCGTCCATTCTCCCATCACACAGAGGGAAAGAACTGGTAATACAGCTGACTCGTGCAGATCATCTCGTCCCAGCCGGTTATTTCACGGTCTCAGTAGTAAAGTACTCCCTGTTGAGTAAGATATAGCGAGGCAATTATTCTGTAATTATTAAGCCAAAAGATGAGGAAAGAGTCAAGAATTACTGAGCTTGTGTGATCCACTGTAAGAGAGAAAAAAAAAAAAAGCAGCCCAGATATGCGCTTAGTGTCCACTTCATCAGGTCCACCTTCTAATACCGGCTGGAACCTTTCTTCCTCCAAACCTGTCTAACTTCTTGGTTTCATAGATCCAACAAGGTGTTGGAAACATTCCTTAGAAATTTTGCGCCATATTGACATGACAGCATCACACAGTTGCTGCATCCATGATGAGAATCTCCCGTTCCGCCACATCCCAAAGCTGCTCTGTCGGACTGAGATCTGGTGACTCTGGAGGCCGTTGGAGTTCAGTGAACTCATCATCATGTTCCAGAAAGCAGTTGATGATGTGAGCTTTGTGACATGGTGCATTATCCTGCTGGAAGTAGCATCAGAAGATGGGTTGCTACTTCTGTTACAATTAAATGAATAGTTGGACCTAATAAAATAAAGAAAATAGAGTAAATATTGGGACAGTTCTACCCCCCGTAAACAAATGGTAAAATCTGCTATTAATAACATTATAAACTACTTCTGCGTTGGCTTGTTTTACAGTTTGAAGAAATAAACTACTTTTGAATTGTTTGTTGGCACCTCTCACTGCTAATGTCTCCCCTTTTTCCCTCCATGATGCCAGCCTTCAGTCTTGTTCCAGAGGTGCTGCATAATGCAGACATGATGGGAAAGCAAGAGGCACAAACATGCTGCAGTCACACTGATCCCTGTCCAGTCCTGTCCAAATTCCTCGAGCAATGCTGTGAAAGTTGTGGACTTGTAGCCAGCGTTGACCTTTTTTTTCATTAAGTCCCTTTGTGCTAAATAAATAATAAACAGGAAGATAATTCCTTACTTTATCCATCCATAGGTCCCCTTATGGAAATGTTCTTACTTTCACGATCAAACATAACCACAAGTTCTACTGTTTTTTTTTAAACTGTCTGATTCCACAAAATCATAAAGTGACCTCAAATAATCATCATTCAAGATGTTTTTCTGACCACATTTCTTTTTGAAGACTTTCTGAGAAAAAGTCTGAAGTATTCATTAAAAAAATGAATACTTCAGACTTTTTCTCAGAAAGTCTTTTCAGATATTGAAAAAAATGTCTCCTGATTTTTTTTTTTTAAATAATCTGGAAAAAAAGTCAGAATTCTGAGATTAAAATTTTCTGAGATTTTTTTCTCAATCATTTTTTCTTCAATGGCCCTAATCCTCCTCTGTGAAAATTAAATCAATACTTCTTGATGAAAAGATTAGAAAAGAGTCAAAACAAGTCAGTTACAGTCATGTTTTTATATTCAGGCAGTAAGACGGGTAGTTGTGGAACAACAGGATGCTCTGAAAACAAAGAAACGCAAAAACCAACAAAATATGACTGTGGGGTCGCTGGAAGATGACCCCTGTAAAAGTGTGACATTAGTAAAGGCACTAACAGTCTCTTCCTGCCTAAAATAACCCTGTACTTACACACCGTAGTCACGTCTGATTAGTACCCATCCCTAACTCTAACGCAGTCCCTTCACAGCCTATAAACAGCAGCTATTATATCATTAATATCTCCGTGATAAAGTATTGATACATGATCAATGTGTACAAATCAATACCATCTCAGTCGAGAAAAAGAAAAAAGATAACGTTCTGATCTTTTTTTTTTTTCACCTTTTGGTCCTTAAACATGTTCACTGCATGTTACCACAGTATGTACAAACGCAACCTTGACTATCAGGAATCTGTAAACAGTTTAGTTCACTTGAAATTTGATGTACAACCAGTAAAAAAATATTAAACCAGATAACTTATTTTCCAGGTTTAAATCCAAGTTTCAACTTGATGAACTAGTTCCGGTTAGAGGCTTATTTTCTCCCCGGGGCCAACAGCCATCATCTGTAACCGTTTCTCTCTCACAGTAGATGTTGGCAGTTCAGTCTTCTCAAGCAGCACCAGCAGTTTACAAGTAAGAAACAAAGAGAACTGTGCCTCTTAGAAACGTGACTGCAGTCTTCCCTCGAGTTCCCGTGAAGCTCCCGAACACTCCTCCTTCCCCTCAGTTCACTTTCGGGTAGATCTTTTCATAGAAGAAGCTCTGCGCCAGCACGTAAAGTTCTCCATCTTTTTCCCTGACGGCGTGAGCACGGACAAACTGAAACTGCTCCACCGCAAACTCGTAGAACTCATTTTCCATTTTCCAGATGTCGGACTGCTGCAGCTTGGCGATGGTCTCTTTGGTGGGTGGCTTCTTCTCAGTGGTCTTCCTCAGATGGGACTTCTTCCCTGGAACAACACAAACAAAATTTGGCTCATCACTTCACCTTTTCAGGTTTTCAATCTAAAAGGTTAAACCTTTTATTAGAAGTGGAAGTTACTGATTCTGCATTTATGGTCGTTAATGGGTTAAATCATGGGACTGGTACTGAAACAATGATGCTCTTTTCAGACCTTCGCTAATAAACGATCAGAGCAATGATATTCAGCATCATTGCTGTACAGTGTGTGTAATATCTGGACAGTGCATCAAGAGAGGTTACGCTAGTCCTTAAAGAAAAGCACTCCTCTTACATCTTGCATGTCACGAACATTTAACAGCAGCAGTGAATGGAAGCAACTAAAATACTGATTTTCCTGTTCAGGGTTACTAAACTGTTTGCTTCAGAAAGAACTTATTTGGTCCAGCTGCTGTTTGAAAATATTGGTGATGCAATTGTTGTTGGGAAACCAATGAATGAGGACTTGAAACTGCACACATATGTCACCAACACATGGAACTATTGGACCGATCTTGGGGTGGGGTGGGGGGGGGGGGCTAACTTCTTCTTGATGAGATGTTGAATACAAACATGTCCGTCTCATCACTGTGGGACAGACACTCTGGTAGCTAGCAGCCAATCAGAAATCAGTTTTTATTCCAGCTCTAAAACTCTGCTAATGTGTTCTCCAGTTCCTAGGATTACATTACTAATTCCTGCGACTACCTTACTCATTCCTGGGATTACTTATTTCTTGGACTACTTTTCCTATTCCCAGGATTACTTTACTCATTCCTAGGATTACTTTACTTATTTCTAAGATTACATTAGTCATTCCCAAGACTACTTTTCTCATTCCTAGGATTACTTCACTCATTTCTAGGACTGCTTTTTTCATTCCTAGGATTACTTTACTTATTTCTATGACTACTTTTCCCATTCCCAGCATCACTTTACTCATTCCCAGGATTACTTTACTTATTTCTAGGACTACTTTTCTCATTTCTAGTATTACTTTTCCTGTTCCAAGGATTACATTACTCATTCCTAGGATTTTTCTTTTTTTTTATTACTGTTTATTTAGTGTTTTGTATCAATTAACATGTAAAGAGAAATTTAAAAAAAGGCATGAACAGAAGACAAAAAACAAACAAAAACAAAGTTCTTCTGGGAGAAGTCTTTTCATAAGACTGAGGGGGTGTCGTCCATGTCTTTGAAGAGTATCCATTTCTTCCAGTTCAGCACAAAGTTCTCTGCTCTGAGTCGCAGATAAAAGGTGATTTTCTCCATTATCTAGAACTTGTCCATAATTTCCATTCACTGACTTCTGGTTGGAGCATCACTCTTTGACCATTTCCTGCTGATGGCTTTAATAGCTGCCATAGTCATTCCTAGGATTACATTACTCATTCATGGGACTACTTTTCTCATTCCCAGGATTACTTTACTCATTCCTAGATGAACTGGGCTGTTATTCTCTGGTTTCCACTGAAAGTAACGTGGTTTTCTTTTAGGAAGAGATAACATCTACATTTGCAACTGTATTTCAGGTGAATTTACTCTGGCACAGTTGCACATATCTTGATTCTGACACTTCTGTAGTAATCTCACATGTCTCAGCTTTCTGTAGAGACCAGGATTACACATACAGCTGTTGTAGTTGTGATATACTGTATTTATAAATTTATTTTTGGTTTGTCATCTCAGACAGAGGGCAGAGAAAAATGGGCCTTGTGAAGAGGTTCAGAAGTGGCCTTGGTCTTTTTATGTTGCGTCTTCATTTGGTCAGGGGAAACACTTGTTGTGTCCTCGGCTGTAGCAGCAGCTTCATGATCAGCACACAAACAGGAGACAAAACATCAGATTTTCATCCTCCATCTCCATCTTGGATCAACATCGCAGAGAACAGAAACTTTTCCAGGTGATGCGTTTCTGGCTGACGTGGGTTGGATAGAAAGGACAGTTTGGGCTTTATATGAGCAGAAGTAAAGATGGCTGCATTTATAAGGTGTCAGCTCGATGAACGGGACAATCGGTCTCCGCCGAGTGACGTAACATTTGTTGCTTAACCAGCAGTAACCAGCGCTTGACGCCATTTCAGGCGTAAAACTGTCAGTGGTCAAACCGGCGTGGAAATGAGCGCACGTCTGATCATAATAATGATCTTATGACTGAATCCATGTGTGATTTAAAAAAAGTTAGTGTCTGACCAAACAACAGAATATTCGTCAGAAATGCACCGTCATCCAGCTGTTTCTCCTGAAGCAGCAGCAGCGCTGACAGATGGAGGCTGGTCGTATCTGAGCCTGACCCGGACAGGAACATAAACGATAACTTTCATTAGTTAAACTAAGAAACAGTCTACCGAATGAACACTTGCACAACGTTAATGTATAGATTAATTTATAGAAACGGATCTCCTCCACTCAACTCTGTGTCTCCTGGGAGCTGCAGTTACCAGCGCGTCTGCCCTTCTGGCTGCGCATAATGTTTATAAACTAGTATTTCTGTTATTTAACTTGTCAATAAAGTCTTGACAAGTTACAGCAGCGTAAAGATCCACACAGGTCAGGGTTGTGTTGCAAACTTTCTATGAGTCTAAAGCAGCGTTTCCCGCTGGTCCGATGCACCTGCGCCTTTCTGCAGCCCGACTGTCCGTCTTCTTACAAGCAGCCGAGCTGTCTTTTCTTTATTCAGACATCAACAGTGAGATAATAAAGTCTGATTTATCTTGAAATTGTTGGCGATCAGTTGTCGCCTTCATCAGAAGTTATAACACTCTGCTGTTAAGATCATCTGGCTGGTTTGACACCTGCAGCTCCTGGAGACAGAAGACAGGAGGCGATCCGTCGTTTCTATTAAGTAATCTGTACCCTAAAGTTATCGTCTATAAGTGCTTAGTCAGCAGACCGTGTCTTAGCTTACAGTAGCTAATGAAAGTTATTTTTTCTTCTGTCCCTGACAGATCCAACAGTCAGGGTCAGGCTTGGACCAGCCTCCGCCTGTCTGCGCTGCTGCTTCAGGGTTGAAGCAGCTGGATGACGAGGGATTTCTGACGTAGATTCTATTGTTTGGTCAGACAGGAACATTTATGAATCACACGTGGATACAATAATAAGATCATTTATATGATCAGATGTGCGCTCATTTCGACGCTTGTTTGATAAACGGGACCGCTGACTTTTATACTACACCTAAAATGGCGTCTTAGCAACAAAAGTCACGTGTCTGGCAGAGACCGATGGGAGAACAGGTGAGGGGGAGGTGGTACACCTGAGGATTCATGTAGGACAGGTGAGGCAAAAATCCTGAATTCAGGTAGAAAAGGTTCTTGGCTACAGGACTTTTAGATGAAACTGTTCTGATATGAAAACTTAATGTACATGTGAGAACATCACTTTCCTCTAACAGGTTGTAGTGTTTATTGTTCTATGGTTAAAATGATTCCCAGTGTAGTTCTGTCAAACATTCAGAACAGTTTACTGGTTCAGACTGGAACTTTAATTTGGTGTTTTTTTTATTTATTTTTTGCGTGTTTTCATAATTTCACTCATTTTTCTTACAGTTTACTAGTGAGAAACCTGGAAGTGTAGATATAAACAGTAGGGATGATGGGTGGAGTTTCAGTGGCATCAGTTGTGCATTCTCTGAGAGTGAACGCGGTTGTTTTATGTAATGATGAGGTCTGTCAGATACTGCTAAAGAGACCACCAAACGTTAGCTCGTGACCCACCACTTATACACTGAACACAGGAGGTTGCTCACTCCAGCCATTTATTACCATCAGATCAATGGAAACAAGTTTAAGTCTGAAATGGACTTTATTTTCGGTAACAGGTTGCATGCAGTGGAATGGTGTGTTTGGGGCTCTACCTGTTCTGTAGAGCTCTGTAGCTCCCTTGAAGAAGCGTGGGAGCGCTGCCTCCAGGATCATGATGAAGTCCTCCAGCTCCTCAGTGACTCCAACTAACATGTACTCGTTCACCAGGTTGTATTTAGCCTGCTCCAGTGCCCACCTGCTGCCTGCGTTCCTGCAAGAAAACATCAGATTGATGAGTTTAAGAGCCCAAAACACAGATACATCAGACAAACATTGGTATCAGGAGTAGGGCTGGATGACCTATCGATATAAAAAAAATGATAATGAACGATAACGATATATATTTATAAGTATTAAAAAAAACAAAAACAACATATATACATTTACTGCAGGCCAGGGTGCAGGCAGCTTAGATGGTAAAGTCGCCAGTTCTTTGATATTTCAAATAGTACCTGTAATAGTATAACCTTGTTTTTGTACCCCCCCCCCCCCCTCCCCCTTTACAGAAGCTGAATTTGGATTTTTAAATAGCAATAATAACTTTGTTTCTGAATACCGGATGATAAAAACTTAAATCTGAGGGTTTAAGTTGATCAGAACTTTTATAAATAAGGAGGATAGAGTTGGTTTTGGTGGATCCATTCTAATTGTAACAAGACATCCACGTGCTGGGAATCAGCTTTCCCCTGTGACGTAATGCCATGTGGGATTTCTGTTTTTATGGCATGGGCACTTCTGGTACTTTTCTGATTGTATTAGCTGATAGTTGCAGAATGTTTTTGGCAGTAACCATATTTTTTACCAGGCTACCGTGCACTTATAAATATGTGCATATATGCATAATTAATTGACTAGAGCTGGGCAATAATTCGATAACGATATATATCAATCAATAGGCATGCCTGCAATAGATAAAAAAAGATCCTCGATAGGAAATTCGATAGAAAAAAGTAGGGATGCACGATAATGGAATTTAGGCCGATATCCGATATGCTGATATTTTAAAACTCATGTGGCCGATAACTGATATAGATATTAAAGCTGAAAAATTAAGCAGTCAATGCAAGAAGCAGTTTTGTTCCGACACTTTGAAAAATAGGGGTGGGAAACAATATTGATACACTGAAATATCACTATATTTTTATATCTGATTGCAAATATCAAATCGATATTTAAGAACATGGTATCGATCCATTTTACTTACAAAATTTAGCGAGATTTCATCGTTCTGTTACAAAATCTCAATATTTTGAGATTTTGTAACAGAATATCGCGAGAATTCCTTAGTAAAATAGATCGATACTGCTTTTTAAATGTCAATATGATATCAGCATATGAAAATAGAATAAATAATAAATTTAATTTATGTTGCACTTTATACTAAAAGCAATCTTAAAGTGCTACAGTAAAAAAAAAAAAGCGCAATTTTCATAAATTCTTGCGAGATTTCGTAACAGAACAATGAAATATCACTAGATTTCTTTAGTAAAATAAATCGATACCGCGTTTTTAAATGTCAATATGATATCAGCATATGAATATAATTTTTTAAAAAAAGCATATGAAAATATTGCAAAATTTCAGTGTACCAATATTTTTTCCACCCCTCGTCTTTAGAAATTTCAAATTCTGTAAAAAAGTTTTTGAAGAAGTTTTTTTTTGTTTCTTTTTAGACTTTGGAGCTGCGATCAGTGAGCTGATCAGTTAGATATCGGTTAAATGTTGGTGGGGTAGCCGATGTCCAATACTCAGTTTTAAAGCTGATATAGGCCGATTCCGATAAGGGGCCGATTATATCGTGCATCCCTAGAAAAAAAGTCTCCCTTCAATTTTCATTCCAGCCTATTGTGTAGCTTAACACTACAGTCACTACTCCCTCCCAACCAATAACAAACGCAGACCCAGGCACGCTCTGTCGCCAAGTCCTGCCCCCTCTCAAACCACAACACAAGAGGGGAGGAGCAGGAGCGCATCAGTGTGCAGTCCGAAGGAGGAAAGGTAACGGCTGATAAATTGGCTTAGAGTTTACAAGTTGAATAGACATTCCAATAAATATACTGATCAAGGTTCTGATCACACTGGGGCTTTCAGAGGAGCCTTTCTTTGAGGTTTGTAGCGACTTTGCAAGTGATGTGTGTGTGCAAATAGGATTAGTGCACGATACAATCCGAAAGATAACATATGAACTACTCATGCCATAAAATTAAAAATCTGAATTCAGCATCATCTCACAGACGGAAGCTGGTTTCCAGTACGTAGATGCTACAGTGGTGAGTTAGAGCCACCAAAACCCACTTTATCCTGATTTATAAAGTTTCTGGTTATTTTATACCTTAAATTTAAGTTTCTATCATCCATTGTCCAGAAACAAAGGTAATATTGGTATTGGTGCTATTTAAAATATCAAATATATCATTTTATTCATTGTTATGACAATGAAAAAACGTTCATTTTGCTTCTGTTCTCCTGTTAAACTGGAAAGTTTTAAGATTTTAGTTTTAGAATTAAGATTTTTATAATTCAGAGTTGTTTGTGTACCTGTTTTATCTGACACAGCTGTGTAATGTTACATGTCACGTTCAGCTTTGAAAGAAAATAAATATTTGAATAAAATTAATCCTCTGATATCTTTAAATCTCACTATAAGAGTAAGAGGGAACATTTAACCCTCAAAGCTCCCTAAGAAAAAAAATCACATTAAGCTTCTTAAGGGCACAGACTGGCCAATGGCCTGTAAATAATATCTAAAAATTAAAAGTTGCATTTTTTTTTCATGGCTGTCATCACTGACTTCTGGCCTAACCATCAATACAGAAAACAAAGAAAATCAATGAGTTTCAAAATGTTAACCCTTTAAGCTACTTTTCCTCTCTCTGGACTCACCTGAATTTCAGCATCACATTAAAGGACTAATGTGTCAGCAGGACGAAGAAAAATTTGTCCATGCATTCATTCTTTCGTAGTCTACAAGTGCTGTAATGATGTCCATACAGGTCTGCCTATAAAGTCCATCAGACAGCTGCAATTAGTCCAGAATGCTGCTGATCCAGTCCTCAGATCTTTACACTGGTTTCCTGTTTGACAAAGAATTGACTTCAAAATCCAGCTGTTAGTTTACCAGCGCTGAATGGTTTAGGACCAAATTTCTGTTCTCAGAGTCAGAACTAAACCTGGAGAGACAGCGTCCAGTTTTTAAGTTCCTCACATGTGAAACAAACCCCCAGAAAACTGAAGGTCTGATGAAACTCAGTAGTTTTAAGGTTATGTCCCTGTAACAATCCATCAATCAAGGATCATTTTTCCCATCTCACATGAAGGCAACATTAACATGTAGGGATGCATGATAATTATCGGGCCGATAACAAGAAATAATGACATCATTACGATAAGTCCAATATCATGATGACTTACCCCAATAACTTATGTCCCATAAAGTTGGAATTTTTAGGATCAGACATGCAGAAGTTGAAAATCCCACTTTTATTCTTTTCTCGCTGAGATATTGCGATGGACTTTATGCACAGCTCCAGTACTTCCTGAACTCAATACTGCACCTTTGTTTCCTGTCTTTCAAGATTGGATGAACTGATTAATCCAGGTGTGTCTGACCATTTGCTGAGGTCAGACACACCTGGATAAATAGTTCATCCAGGAAAGAAAGAAAGGAAACAAGGGGGAGGGAGTTGGGAAGAAGTGGGGGAGGGGAGAAAAACGATTGGAGGAGAGGGGAGGCTCCAAAGGGGGGGCGACAAACTCTTCCAAATATTTTCCCCATCATATTTTAGACACAATAACCCCATAAAATTATTTGGTGGCCATTGGAAGGGGAAGATATAATTATGAAAATGATTTTAATGTCCCTAATGTCAGGGGGTCCAGCGCCCTCCTGGCACCACCCTGTTTTTGATTGGTTGGGAGAAAGTAATGACTGTAGTATTAGGCTACATGATAGGCTGTAAATGAAAAAGGAAGAGAAACTTTTTTTTTCAAAACTTTGTATCGACCCCCTTTTTTTTCCTATCACAGACACATCTATTGATCAAATTATTTTCCAGCCTTAATCAGGAGGTAGGACAACATCAACTGATGGAAGTGACTGATATTTATCTGATGTGTTGCATTAATTTTGCACTGAAAATTTGATCTATACTTGCATTAAAGGGATGAATAAATCACTTTTGGGGTGGGGGAAATAATATGATTGGAAGGAGGGAAGAAAGGAGAAAAAAAAAGTCTGAGGTCGAGGTTTTCTCCGGAGAAACGGGAAAAGACAGAGCTAATAAAATAAAGCAAAAAAAAAGAACAAAAAAAACCCCCCGGGAAGGGGGAAAGTAGAAAGGGAAAGAAAAAAAAAAATAAGAGAAAAGGGGGGGGAGGAGAAACACAAATAGCTACAAACGCAACAGATGAAAAACTAAAAACAAAAAAAGAAAAAGAAAAAAGAAGAAAAAAAGAAGTGAGGGAAAGAAAAAAAAAACACAAGAAAGAGGAGGAGTAGGACAAATCAAACAACAATAACTGTGTTTTAAATATAAAATAAAAAAAGAAAAAATAAATACTTTTCCATCCCTTTAATGTTATTTATTCTAACTTTGCAGGGAAACAAAAATGTTGAGCCATGTAAGGACTGACAGTAATTGACTTTGTGAGTTTAACAGATTGATACGTCTTTGGTTCTTTTTATGTGGATTTTTTTTTTATTCATTGCTATGAATTATATTTATACAATACATATTTCCCAGTATGCCAACCACAAAAGCAAAAGTAACTGACTGGATTTAGATGTGCTGCCTTTGTCTTTTCTGCCCAGATTTCAATAAAAATGAGCTCACATTAATTCAGAATCTGCCCTTCAAGCTCACCAGCAGTCCGAATGGTGGCCACAGAAGAAGGGTATCTGTAGCCAAAGTTTCTCAGGAGCACAGTCAGACCCCCCCGATGACACACACTCATCGAAAGTCTGAAACAGGGCAGGAATAACAGTCAGTGTAACATCTAGAGGGAAAAAGTAATTAGACACGAGTGTTGTGAGCAGCACGGGCAAACCTTCTTGTCGCCTTGTTTCCTTCGTCGTAGGCCTGGTCTGTAGTCATCTCCGAAGCGAAGGAAGTAGTAGTAAGAAACGAGGCGCTCTATGGGATCCCGGACCACATTTATATACAGTGGCTTTCCCTTCACACCATATCTGAACAAAAACAAAAAGACACACTCAAGCTGGAAGCACTTTCCACTAATCAGATACAGTCGTCAAAATTATTCATTCACTCCAATTAAAAGAAAGGCTAAATTCACAACATTAATTCAAATAAAAAGAAACTAATAATAAATAAAAATTTACAAAAATGACAATTTAGTAAAATAAAGTATTCCTTTTGAATTGTACTTAAAAATAACAATTAAAAACAACCAAACAAAACTGTCCCAGACACATAAGAACAGCTTTCCCATTAACAGCAGGCCAAAACACCTGTCAACACAAAATTTTAGCTTTGGAGCCCCATCATGAATGTTTTCTTGTTTTATTCTGTTTGTTTGTTTTTAATATTTCTGTTGAACCACAATTCAAAATCAGTGTCATGATTTTCTTAATTTTTGTATTTATTACTACTTTAGTCAATTTCAACTTATTTCACAGACAGATGAGTTTTTCCTCCTTTAACTGGAGGGTATGAACAATTTTGAGGACGACTGTACACTCCAGAAACTCCAAAACTCCATTAAATACTAAAGATCTGAGAGTTTCATACAGTATGTTCCCAACAGAGCACTTCACTTTCAGACAACAGGTTTACTTTTGGTTCTTTGAGTCCCTCAGAGTAGAATGGGACGCAGAACTTGGGCTGGGCAATATGGACCAAATATCATGTCACCATATATTTATTTTAGATGACGATATACGATATATTCCGGTATTTTTACCCTAATTTGACTGAAAGTTTCATTTGATATCAAACACCTGTTTTTTAGTATTGAAACATGTTTAGCATAAAGGTATCGCTCCACTGCAGTGATGGAACTGACAAAACACCCGTTTGAAATGTTTGTAAAATTGAAGTAATTAAAGATAGTTGGCTGGTTTTTTATGATTTCTTTGTAAAAGTCTTGGGGAGGATTGTCTTCCAGACAGTTTCAATAATAGGAGTGGGAAAAAATATTGATACACTAAAATATCCGATATTTTCATATGCTGATACCATATCTATATTTAAAAACGCGGTATCGATCTATTTTACAAATGAAATCTCACGAGATATCATCGTTTTGTTACGAAATCTCATGAGATTTCAGGAAATACCGTGAGATTTCATTGTTCTGGTACGAAATCTAGCGGTATTTCGTGAAATCTCATGACATTTAGTAACAAAACGATATATCGCGAGATTTCATTAGTAAAATAGATTGATACCGTGTTTTTTAATATAGCTATTGTATCGGCATATGACAATATCACGATATTTCAGTGTATCTTTCTTTTTCCTAACCTCATTAAATAATCAGATGACCCCTTTGTAGTCAACTGAGGTGCAGCCGGGTCATTCCGAAAAAATAAAGCAAAAAAAAATTTGCACAATACCCCGATATAACGATATTTGTAAATATCATATCTCACTCATGTTAATATATTATGTTAATATAATAATATCAAATCGCGATATCATATCAGTATATCACACAGCCCTATGAAGTACCTTCAGTTACTGTATCACCCCCCCCCCCCCCCCCCCCCGCTGCTGTCCTGCTGCTATAGGCCAAGGCTGCCAGGGGACGTCCCAGGATGCACTGGGCTCCTCTCTGCTATCTTAACTCTCCATCTGATATTGTTGTTGTCATTCTCTTGTGTTTCCCTTCTTTCTCAGCAGGTATCCCTTGCTTTAAGTTATGATTCTGGTTGACCCCCCTTCCCTGTCCTCTCCACCCCAACAGGTAGTCCTTCCTGGTTCTGATGGAGGTTTTCCTCTCCACTGTCTCCTGGTACAGCTCAGGATGGAGGATCGTTGGAGAAAGCTTGATGGGATTGGTTGCTTTTCTTAGCTAGGTCATTATTTTTATGAACTGGTTTATATAAACACAGTTATTATAAACCAAACTAATGTGGATCATAGGGCTGGGCGATATGGACCAAATATCATATCACAATATATTTGTTTTAGATGATGATATACGACAAATCTTAGTATTTTTTACCCTGATTTGTCTGAATGTTTCATTTCATATCAAACATCTGTTTTTTAGTATTGAAATGTTTAACTTCAATGAATGAAGTGTATCTCCACTTAAGAAATAAAAAACTGTAGAAATTTTCAAATCAAAAAAAAAAGTTGGGTGGCCATTTATGATTTCTTTGTAGAAGTCGAGTCATTAAGAAAAAAATAAAACCAAAAACATTTGAACAACTAATGTCACGATATAACGGTATATGTAAATATCATATCTCTCTCATGTAAATACCATATCTCCCTCGTCATACCAGTATCCAGCTCTAGTGGATCACAGATTGGATTTAATTTAAATGGACTGGAACGGGACTAAAATGAATTGGATTGAATTGGACCATGTCTGTAAAAGCACCTTGAGATGATTGTGGATTTGTCCCGTGCATATAAAGCTGAATCGACTTGGAGTCTGACAGCCTCAATGCTTCAGATTCATTGTTCTCCATCAGTGAAGGGTGGTGGGATGGGGGGGAAGGGGACGAGTCAACAGGCTCTTTCTTTCTCTCAAAGAGAAAACACTTAGACCATTAGAATAATTAGCTGTGATCAGCGGGTTGATAGTGTCAGGTGAGATAAGAACAACAATGCTGTTAATCAACACTACAGCACAAGTTAGCAATCAATACATGACCCCCCTTTATCTGCTCTGCTAACTGCGGGTAACTAATCTGGATATTAATGGTATTACAGGAAATGAAGGGCCTTACTTGGAGAAGTCCAGATAAGCAACATGACCGTGGTAGAAGCCGGGCTTCATCTCTCTCCAAGTGGTGACGTTACGAACAAAGCGCACCTGCAGACCAAGATAATGGAAATTCATTACAAAGCAGCGGGAAAACACAGCGACAACACGCTCGCACTGGTGTCGCGGTGGATGCAAGTCCCGCAGTTACAATGCAAGAAAGTAAAGATGTACTCTGCTTTGGCTGGATATAAATGTGAGTGCTGCTAAATGAGCTGTGATGCGGCTGTGGACCGAATCACCCCCCCCAATCATCTCCATCTGATCATGCTCACTGTGTTTGAAGCGACGTGGAGCTATTGTGGGATGGCAGACAGGATATTACCTTGGCACTGAAAGCCTGACATAACAATAGTACAGCTTTGGGGCATTTACACTGTGTGACCTGGGCTGCACTGACAGCAGCGAGCGCTCAGCCTAATAGGCAGCAAATATCAGGTTTTATTATGTTAAGTCTGGAAACAAATACACCGAGGGATGAAAACATATTAAAACAAAACAGCTGCAGATGCAAGTTAAGTGATGTGAGGTAACACACTGATTCACATGTGCTGGTAATGTGCCAACAAAAGCAGGGGAGAATAATGTCTAATGAGGAAATGCTGAGGTAAGCACGCTTGAAACACACCAGCGATGTGATTTTCACCAGCTAGCGCCTTAACTCTGGCAGATCAGGAAGAAAATCCACAAAATGCCATCATATCTTTGATCTTTAAGGACACTTAAAGTAGTTTAGATCAACTCTGGAGGAACACTTATGGATTTATATTAGGGATGCACAATATTGTAATTTTGGCCGATATCTGACATGCCGATATTTTAACACTCATGTGGCCGATGACCGATATCGATACAGATATCAAAGCTGGAAAATAAATTATGTAATATTCATTCCTTGTGCAAAATTAGAAAAATACCTCAACTTGTGTTATGTAGAACAAGTCAAACCTTATGACAGTTGTTCAAACATGTGCATTATATCCTAGAACCACCTGGATTTTCTTTTCACTGAGAAAAAAGAGAGAGAGAGAAAAAAAAAAACAACACCCAAAAAACAGAAGGTGTTTGGTCGGGGTGGGGGAAAAAAATTTTTGCGATATTTTCATATGCTGATATCATATTGATATTTAAAAAAGTGGTATCAAACTATTTTACTAACGAAGTCTCGCAAGATTTTGTTGTTCTGTTACAAAATCTCGCGAGATTTCGTAGGTAAAATAGATCAATATCGCATTTTCAAATTTAAATATGAAATCTGCACATGAAAATATCGCGAAATTTCAGGGTAAAGATATTTTTTCCCAGCCCTAATATTTGGTTTCTTACACAAATGAGTGTGTATAAACTCTGTTTACACATAACATCCTATAAGAAACTGTCTTTAGAAGATTCAAACTCTATAAAAATAAGAATTTTTTGAGGAAGAAGTTTGGTTTTTTTTTTTAGACTTTAGAAACAGCAGCCCGCTCAATCAAATATCGGTTAAATATCGGTGGGGTGGCCGATGTCCAATACTCAGTTTTAAGGCTGATATAGGCCGATACTGATAGGGGGCCGATTATATTGTGCATCCCTCATTTATATCCAAGCTTCATAACCAAACGAGTCCTGTAAGGACATGTCATGATGGTCAATTTGATTTCAGATGTTTTCCACCTCAGGACATGAGTAAAAAATCCTCACATTCTCTTCATAGCCAGAAGGCCTCTTTTTTCCTTTACCAGGCTTAGTGGAACAGTTTTACATATAATTTTTGCTCACTAAGCCTAGGATGTTGCCAAATTCATATTAAAAGTGGAGCTCTATAAACTGGTCTCTTTATCAGGACCACCTTGCTGGTACTGTACCAAGTTGGACCCTTTTTTCCTCCAGAAATATCTTAATCCCTGGTATCACAGATCCAACAAGGTGTGGAAACATTTTTGTGAGATGTTTGCTCCATATTGACCAGACAGCATCACACAGTTGCTGCAACTTTGTCTGCTGCACATCCATAATCGGCTATGCAAATAATGTAAAGTTGGATATTTTCACTAATTCAGACCATTCTGTGGAGATGTTTGTGTGTGAAAATCCCAGTAAATACTCAAGACCAACAACCATGCCACATTTGAAGTGGGATTGCAAAGGGGTGGAAAATTTCCGATAAATTTCCGGTAAATTTCCAACTTTCCATGGGAAACTCAGCTGGGGAATTTTGGAAATATTCCAAATTATGGAAATTAACTGTAAATTTGGGGTAATTTAAACAAACTAGATCATATCTAAACATAAATGCTTGAGTTAAAATGCTTCCACACATCAGATGGCACACATGACATTTTTCTGTAGAATAAAATAACAAAAACAGATTGTTAAAGGTGCCATGACATCAAATTTCACTTTTCTGGGTTTTTGGGGGTATAATATGATCTGTTGAGCACTGATGAGGCCATGTGAATGTCCAGAGTGAGAATTAAAGTTCCTGTTTATGGTCTGTCAGCTTTGTTTCTTTGTTCAAAAACAGCTGAATCAGACAGCAGCTTATCATTCTACGTAGTTTTATCATTCTACATAATTAATTTGCTCCAATTAGAGCACACTATCAAGCAAACAGCTTCCCCCACTCCTCTCTCCTAACACCTCGGCTGATGTAACTGCGTGAGTGGAGCTGAGTAGGCTAACTGCTGAGCAGTCAGCTCTGGGTTTTCAAACAAATGGATTTAAAAGAAAACTTCAGCAGCAACACTTAGGGAGGCGACCACAACCTTGTCATTACCTGTAAGTTTATCTTTTTTCTAAATGCTGTCTTGTCTGATAAACATAGCTCACTGTCTGAAATACACGTTGCTAACCAGTTAGCCTTTACCAAACTCCAACAGCAGCTTGACCTACTTTCTCTAAAGAGGGTCATAGCCAAATAAGGTGTAGCCAATCAAAATGAAGTAAGCAAAAGAAAAATTTGGGAAGTAAAAAAAAAGAAAAGAGGAAAGGGGGGGGGAGGGGGGGGGAAGGTAGCGACTTGGTCTCCGGTTAAAGCTGCATATTATTACCGCACCCAACTCTTTTACTGAGGAAGGGAGGTCTAGTGTGCCAAAACAATCTCCTGCTGTAAAAAGTGCAGTTTTTTTCTTTGGAGAACTAACATCTGCAGCAATGTCAACTACATGAACTAGTTTTTACTGCTATGTCATCACTTTTTTAAGCACTAATGCAATAGCATGAACAGAAATATAGTTGGTAAACGACTGAAATGGTCTTCAAAGTGTTTGACAATTGATGGATGAATTCTTGTATGGTCACAGAAAACCACCGTGCAGGAGTCAGAAGAAACAGCATCACATTTGAGGTAGCTCCCACCACCATAACAAGCTAGCCTCTCTTTTTTGTCTCATCCTGTCCAGCAGCAGCTGACTGATGCTCTGACTGCTTTGAATGTAGGCTTATTCACCTTATTTTGCCCCGCCCACTTCTGAACGTCCTTGTCTTCCAGAATGTGTTGACATTTCGGGTCGGTAGCTGCCCATCATCAGTTACATTGAAAAACACGGTCACCCACGTAGCAATATGCAGCGACTTAGTTGTGAGGGAACTAAGCAAACTATTTTGAAAATTTCAGATGGAGGTTAATAAAGTTCACCGAGTGGGTGGATGGATGCGGATTTGGAATATTAAGCATAAAATAGCGTGATACTCTGCTGGAAACTCGATTAGCATGTGGTGCGCTCTGTAGTGAACATCACACACAAATCAGAAGAGAGATAAGATGTGCAATCTGTCTTTTATTACTGTCAAGTGTGTGGGGTTAAACCTGTTAGAAGAGGTTAGAAGAGTCCAGTAACGTGCGGCAGTATCAAAGACGTCACCTCCTGTAGTTTATGCTTCGTATTGTAGCATAATAATAATATGCGTTCTGAAATATTTAACGACGTTAATGAATTGATGCGTTAACGTACTGTTAACGCGTTAATATACCCACCCCTATTTATAACCTTTGTTTTTCCTCTCAAATGTGCCACTGTACCTTCCACTGCAGTGTCTGCTTTTCTGCCTGCTCAGTTTTTCTTGAATAGTTTATTGATATAAACAAACACATACTGCCAGTCAAAGGTTTGGACACGTTTTTCCATTTGATTTAATGAGAAAGTGACCAAACTTTTGACTGGTTCTGAAAATACGCTGCAATTTTCGCATGATCTCGATTTTATCACGATTTTTTTTTCCACGTAGATCATTCAGACTGTTTTGCAAGTTATTTACAGTAACACAAACCAATTTGCATATTCAAAATCACGCCCCTGAAAAGGACAAAAGATCCCTTAAGTATAAGGTGCTGTTCAAGCTCTTTTTTTATTTATCTGAGCAAAAGTGTTTCATAGGAAAGCAGCATTAGTTTAAAAAAAAAAAAAGTAATATCAAATACAAATGTCACTTCTTGTGAAACAATGCACTTCAGCCGCCATGTAAACTTGACAACTTTTCCACAACTTTTAATGAAAATTATGTGAACTTTGACCTTGTTTGCCTCTGACCTTTCAGAGCTCAGCCAATGTCAGAAGCTACATACAGAGGAGGAAGAGAAACTACAAACCACCAAAAATACACACCATGATCTCTATAGCAAGAGTAATGTGTGATGAAATGTTAGCAGTCAGATCGGAGTAGCAGATTTGTGAATGGGCAGAGTTTACGAACAACCGTTAAGCTAAATACAATGCTAACACTAGCTTAGCTGTTTGTGTATGTTTTAATCAGACGCTCTGAGCTCTGTCGCGTCTGTTCAGCACCTCCAAGTCCACTTGACGGTGGGTGAAGCACAAATTTCTAATCTGAAGCGGAGGTACATGTCTCTCCAGCGCTTGAGTTGCCTTGTCGTGTGTGGGCGGATGTGTGGCTGCCGTCTCCTCGCCTTCTGACGGTCTGAAATGGTAAAAACGCTGCTCGTACTTCCATCAGACGTACAAACTTTATCCTTGCAAACTTTGAAAACCCAAACCATTTCCATATGAATAAAGTTGAATGTTTTTTCGGAATCAACTCCTCACTTTCGTACTCTCGTTAGCAGCCATGCTTGCTCTCGCTCATGTGTTTGGGAAAGAGGGAGGAGCTAAACAAAGCGGCACCATGCTGACACACTACAGCTCACTCTGATTGGTTCATCGGAGTCTGTCATGTCAACATAAGGCGGACAAGCACGTGATGCGATTTGGCAGAGGTAGAGAAAAAAAACGTGGTGTAAACAGGCACTGTATTCAGACGGTTCATACGATCTTTGTGTTTTGGCAGATTATCAGCACATTCAAAACCTTCACGATCTTATATCGTCATATTGCACAGCCCTACTCAGTTGCTGCCATTTGATTGGCTGATTTGATGCTTGTATTAACCAGCAGTTGAACAGATGGACCTGATAAAGTGGCCAGAAAGAGTATATGTCTGTGTAAAAATGAAAGAAAAAAAAAAAAGTGAAAAAAAAGAGCTGCAGGTTTGAGCGACAGAAATGATCTGAAAACATCAGAGATCCAAAACAACCAATTCACTGTAATCACCGACACACTCCAAAGTCAGCAGCCCTTTTATTCTGTTTCTTCTGACAACACAAGTGCATTTTGCTGTTTTTTTAATGCTCTCCATGTGGCTGAACAAATGTTGACATGTTAAATAAACAATGTTAACACTTAACAGTGAATCCATTTGGCTCTGAAACCTTGCATTGTCCAAGCCTGGAAGAGCAGCTGCAGCTGATGTCTGTAGTCACGTTTTTTTCTCCAGACATGCTTTGAAGCTTAATGTTAAATATCGTCATCTAATTTTCCTAATCTACAGAAATGGGTGCATTAAAAAGCAAAAGTACAGATGATAATCAGCTTTGTTTTCCATTAAAGTCTGTAGGATGTTCTCTGTTGTGTTTATAGGTGCAGTTTATCTTTTCCTTCTTCTTTCCACTCTCTCCAACACTTTGGTTTACTCATCATCCTTTTTTCCCCATATTTTCATGTCCAGCTACGTAATAAAAGATGAAGTCATAAATAAGCATTCAAAAGAATAAAATTAACTAATTAAATTTAGATTATCAAGAGGAGCCTGAAATTCATAAAGCTCCCCTCGGCAAATCAAATTTGTTGGGCACAACAAAACAGCCAGATCACCATTCTGCTGCCACCATGCTGTACAGGACAAGTTTAATTAAATAAATAAATAAAAAGTACAGTTCCGAATCACAACACAAGCCAGAGTGAACAACACTCCACTGTGGAGTCACAAAACATGTAAATGAACATTTTTATTCTGAGTTTGAAAAAGCTCAGTCGGTCTCACCTCAAGCCTGAATAAATGAATAAAGCTCTTCCATTTTCAAGTGTTTCATGTCAGCACAAGCATATCTCTGGCTACAACCGTCACCTAGTTTTAATCCCACACTTTGAGCTGCGCCGATCAAAGCGCCTGCAGACCTTTTAGAAGCTGAACACCTGCGCCGCCAACACACTAGTCTCTGTTGTTTCACCTCTTTGTTATATTCACTGCTGTTTTCAGTCTAAATGAGGCCTCAAACTCAGCATATTCTCTCTTTTTTAGTTTAAGCACAATTTGAATGAATCACAAGTCACATTGATGAGCTAGGATCATCTTCTAGTGAGCAGTAAAATTCCCACCTGGTCCTGTAAAGACATGACGGGGTTGTTTTTGGTGGTGTTGATGTGCAGGACGTGGAAGCGGTTCTTCCCACAGAGGTCGTAGGCGATGTTGGTGAAGGATGTGCTGGCCGTCTTTGGCACCCTGTTGTAGATGATGACCATGTCGTTGTTTTCAGCCACTGGTGACGGCTCCCGCCATCCGCCATCTTCACTGTGACGAAGCTCTACTTCAGCCACCTCGTGTCTGGCGATGGTGCGCTCTGAACGAGACAAAAATGAAAGGGGTGACGTTACTACACCACGTTTCTGGAGAGAATGAACCAAACTGGGGCGCTGAGGTCTGCTGATAATGACCAACATCTGCATCCTGAAGGTTTCTGATTAGACACACTGCTTAACTCATATTCATGATGGGTAAAATAACAGACTGTATAAATATAAAGATAAAGTGGACATGGCCACTGTGACATAATCACTTTAACAAACTTGAAAGCTGACATCTAGGCATCAACATCTCAACTCTTTTGGAGGTTGGAAGTGACTAACTTTGGTCAAAAGCTGGATAGAGACAAAAGTATTCATCTCTGCAGCCAAGTCTTTCCTTAGAGTTTTACCCACTCATTTTCAAAAGACCCCCATCACACTGGGTAGGAGGAGTAAACTTGGATTGACTTCAGGAAATAAATATGAGGGGATGAGTGGACCTGATGGCTAGCATGACAGCAGAGATGAGATCAAATGTTTACAATATTCTGCTTTAGAAGTTGTGAAGTTTTTCAAGTTTGTTTTAAATGGAGAGAAAACACACAACTTTCTTTAGCCCTTCTGTGAATGTGCATTAGCCTGCTTGCTTGCCAGAATAACTCTACATAAACAGACATGGAGTCACTGGAGCTAGGTTAGCACAACTTTACAGTAGTAATGCCGCCAAAATGTAACGCCCATCACTATCATGGTATATGGCAAGAAGAGTTAAACTGGAACTGGAGTCATGCCGAGTTATTGTTCATTTCACATTAATGTTATAAACTTGCCTGTCATTAGGGTTCTTGCAGTTTTTTAGCAAGTTAAATTTACAACCTTTTAAAGGCCTTTAAAGACCTTTATGAATTAAATTTATGACCAACATGATGCATTACCAGAAACAAAGGATGCCAAAAGTTCAAAACCTTTATATTAATTTAGTCAAATTTACTTGCACTAGTGGCGACGAAACAGTGAAGAAGGAGAGATGAAACACTGATGAAGCCGAGACGAAGCAAAGGCGAAGCAGAGAAGCTAGAACTCAATGTTGCCTTTCAAAAGCAGCTGAAAACAAATGTACGTGTTAAATGTTTAACCTGTTTGCATTCAGCCACAATGCAGAGAGATGCGGAGGGAGGAAAAATCCTTTTCCAGGTCAATGCTAGCTTTTCCAGGACATTTTACTCTTTTTCTCAAATTCCATGTGTTTTACATGACTGGAAAAATGTTCAATCATTTTCCAGGTTTTCCAGGATGCGTGGGAACCCTGTTGTAACTATCCGAGCTGCTTGGAAAGACCGGAAGAATAAATTTCTGATTGCAGCGTTTTATTCAGGGTGATCTATGTGACTAATGCTTTTCGGGAGTGAATAAAAGGTACGAAATTAAGACATGTCAAAATCAAAAAACCTTTGATGAAAATCTGCCTGTTTTTAGGCCTTAAATTTAAAAGTCCAGAATTTTAGACCCTGCAAGAACCATGTGTCACATCCCGCTCAGCCCCCTTGTGTTCCCTGGCTGTGGTTTTCTGCTGTAGTTAGTGAGAAGACGGCAGTAAGGACTGAGGATTGAATGGAGTCAGAGCTCCATCTAGTGGACATTTAGAGCAATGATATCATTCTAATTGACCCCAACACTTAACAGCATTTACTTTTTAATCAGAAATTAAGAATATATCGGTGCATTGTCGGCAAAACTATGGCCGGTTATGATTATTTTGAAAATGGCTGTAATCAGCTGATTTAACCGGTCGGCCAACAAATGGGTCGGGCTTTATCCTTTACTTAGGAATAGTCCTTGACGACTCAAATTTGCTTTACACAAAGCCACTTCTAAAAACACAGCTGGACTATGCTATGAGCAGCAGCTCCAGCAGCTGTGACCTTCATCTTTCAGTTGAACACTCAAGAGTTGTGAGCACAGGAGTCTTCCTTCCCCCATAAATGAGAAATAAGGCCAGTGAGGCTTTGTAGCAGATCTTAATCAAGGAAAAACAAAACATTTCCTCACAGCAGAACATCAAATCATGTAATTAAAATTTTGATAGCAACATTGACAAGAGGCTTAATTAAAAGGCTTTTCTCCTTCCTCTTGTTGACTCAAGCCAATTATAACAGTGGCCTCGTGAGTATCTAGACTGGCTGCAGCTTCATGTGGCCCACTCAGACCGTCGGTTTCAGTGGGAGTAGGGATGTAACGATTACCGGTAAAATGGTTAACCGTGATAAAATTAACAACAATTAGCAATACCATTGCAAATTTTAATTATCGTTAAAACCGTGATTGATTACTGCACTTTGAAAAACTCCCAGTGATGCTGCTCATTGGCTGGAAAAACAGTAGCAGTCGCAGTTTGCAATGTTTCATTTATGAAAACATGGCGGAAGGCAATGAAGGCCCCCACATGGACAGTTCTCTCGAGATTTTTCCCCATTTAAAAAGGATAAAGTAGACATTTAGATCCATTTCAGATATCATTAAAGATGCTGGGGGCTGTTTCTATAACACCACAATAAAAATGATAACCGTAATCATTTTGGTCACAATAGCTGTGATATAAAATTTTCATATGGATCACCGCGAACATCCGGGAATTTTCGCCAAATTCGTCACATCCGGTTAGGTTACAGGTGAAAACATCGCTTCGTTGCATGGGGGAGCCACTGAATTAACTGCTTCATTACTCTTCAATCTTCGTTTATTCTACTTTGGAAATACCAAGAAGTCCCACTGTGTATGGCTGCCATAAACATATCTATCACACGGACAAGAGAATATGTTTTTCCATTTCCCAAAACAACAGCAAAAGTCCCGAACAACATGCTAAGTGGCTAGCTGCTATCAAGCCCATAAATGCTGACAGTTCACGCTGGAAACCATGGAAACATCTAACAATATGTTCCGATCACTTTGTGACTGATAAAAAAAAGCATATAATGTGGTCTCACTTTTTAAACCCTGTAGTTGTTTTTGTACAGGTGATAGAAAACAGCATTAAATCAGTGGATGTACAGAATCACAGCGCCGCCCGCTGTTCCCGTCTCCTCAGGACTGTTAAAGATCACGTTCATCCAGATTACTGCCATCAATGTTCCCACATAAGAATAAAAGCATAAAAAGCGGCAGAAAGGCATTTGCAGCATTATAAACATGCACAGTCATAACCAGTTACATACAGATAAGACTGCCGGTAATTTATAGCTTTATCAATGAGAGTAAACTCCTGAGAAGTACATCAAAGAAATACCACCATTTCTTAAAAATCCGGGGGAAAATTTATATTCTATAAAAAAATAAATGGCTTGAACACGGGGCTTACCTGATGAAACCAAATACATCATGAGATCGGGAAACTGATCATCAGGCTGTTATGTACAGGTAGGTTCGTCTAACCAGGCTGTAGCAGCAGAAGATGCATCACTTAGTCCAACAGATACTAGTTTAGCTTCGTATCTTCTTCTAGCGTCAGCAGTGACTTTCAGTATAACTGGACGTCATTTCTATAATATTTCAAAGACAGACCGGCGGAGAAAAAAAATTAAAAAGAGTGCAAAAGCAGTTTTGAGGCTCATAGTCCATCAGACGCCGTTCAAATACGAAGCATGTTTTCACCGGGACCAGCTTCGCGGTCACATGAATTCCGGGTTGTGACGTAGGCTCGCGGTGATCCATAGGTACATCTCTGAGTGGGAGGTATGTTTTTTTTATATGAAAGCAGATGAATGGTTACTTTTTAATTTCCCTATATTCAAAGAAAAGAAGGAAAAAAAAAACAGCCATACCACACTGTTTGCAGCTTTATGAAACTACACTATGGTGTCTTGCAAGAAATGTCTCTTCAGGCATCTACTATTAAACTGAGCATCAGAATGAGGAAGAAATGGGATTTAAGTGACTTTGAATGTGGCATGGTTGTTGGTCTGAGTATTTACTGGGATTTTCACACACAACCATCTCTAGGGTTTCCAGAGAATGGTCTGAAGAAGAGAAAATATCCAGTGAGCAGCAGTTGACTGGACCAGAATGTCTAGTTGATGTCAGAGAAGAATGGGCAGACTGGTTGGAGATAGGGCTGGGACAATCCGCAATTAAATCGTATATCGGCATTTGGAAGGTTGCCAGGCAATTTGCTGTTTATCAAGGCAATTTTGAAAAAAAAGAAAACAAAAACAACGCTCTACTGTGCATTTAGAGACGTTTCTGGAGGAAATACATGACTGTTAGAGAAGCCCCGTTTCCAAACAGACCTACAATCCACATTCTCTCTCCTCAGTGCAGGTGCACTGTCAGCAGCCCTGTGACAGTGACAGGGTGCATCTCTTCAATTCGAACTGACACAGCCCGTTTGCTTCGGGGTCTTTTAACAGAGTAGACTAATTGCAAATAAATATTATTTTTGTGTGTACCTACTGAAATGTTTACACAAGGGCTTTCATAAAGACATTTCATGAACACACCATCCAGCAAAGCTGATTTTAAGGTTGTTAGTGCAGTCTAGCCTGGATAGAGGTTAAAGTATTAAAGGCCTCCTTCCACTGAAAACCCGTTTAACTTGCTCCTTCTGAAATACGGGGGGTTTCACCTTGTTTACTTACACATGCTGACTTGCTAGCGTTGCGTTCCCCCTAGTCGGCTGTGCTTTCTCATCAGAGAAAGAATATGAAGAAAAGAGCGAATCGGGAACAGCCTTGCATTTCTACGTCACATTGCAAATAGCGTATTCCACGTGGGGTTTCTATCTGTCCATTGGAAGGCAGGTAACCCTCCACTACACACTAGAAGTGGAGACAGCACGACTGTAGCTTCGGAGTTGAGAAGCTAATTAGCTAACTGTTTGTTAGCATGGCAGAACAAACTTGTTTGTCGGCTCTATTTCCTGTCTGTAATGAAAAAAGAGCGGAGGGCGGAGCTTCCTTCATACACTGATGGGAGGCAGCCAATCAGACGGAAATTCATGAGAAGGACCCGGAAAAGCCTGCTGTTGGACCACAAGCCTCTCTTCTAGTATACAAATACAGCTGGATACTAAGAAACCAGAAGGTTTTTTTTAAACATAAACGATGCAGAATGCATTCAATAATAATGGAGAACACAGAAATATTAATGAAATGACCATGGAAGTACAACTTTAAAGTATTATATTACATAGTATTATACATATTATTAATAATATCTACATATACAATACATATAAAAAGTATGATAGTACTTATCACAAAGCCACGTCACAGGAGTTTCAGCACATACTGTACATGCAATTAAATTTGAATTATTCATGCAGCCATGCTGACTGGTAGGGATCAACATAAGACCCCGCCCCCCTGCCAATTTAATCGTGTATTGTCAATCTTGACCAATGACAATCTACAATTTAAAATTTAGAGGCAATTGTGCAGCCCTAGTTGGAGATGATAGAAAGACAACAGGAACTCAGATAAGCACTGGTTCCAACCAAGACATGCAGAATAGCATCTCTGAACACACAGCACGTCCAACCTTGAAGCAGATGAGCTACAGCAGACCAGGTGCCACTCCTGTCAGCTAAGAACAGGAAACTGAGGCTACAATTACACATTGCTGGTCTGATGAGTCTCCATTTCAGCTCCACATTCAGATGCTACGCTCAGAATTTGGTGGAAACATGATGAAAGCATGGCTCCATCCTGCCCTGGATCAAGACTTCAGGCTGCTGGTGTAATGGTGTGGGGGAGATTTTCTTGGCCCACTTTGGGCCCCTTAGTACCCACGTGGCATGGTTTAACCACCACAGCCTACCTGAGTATTGTTGCTGACCATGTCTATCCCTTTATGAGCACAGTGGAGCATCTTCTGATGCTACTTCCAGCAGGATAATGCACCATGTCACCGAGTTCACATCATCTCCAACTGCTTTCTTGAACATGACGATCAGTTCACTGGACTCCACAGTCCCTTTGGGATGTTGTGGTACGGGAGTTTCCATCATGGATGCAGCAACTGTGAGAAGCTATCATGTCAATATGGAGCAAAGTCTCTGAGGAATGTTTCAAACACCTTGATGAATCTGCAACTTATTGAATTTCCCTTCTGGGATAAATAAAGTATTTTCATTCATTTCATTCAATCATGCAACACCACGAATTAAGGCAATCCTGGGGAGAAAAGGGGGTCCAATCCTGCACTAGAACGTGGATATGATAAATAGCTGGTAAGTATTTACTCTTTATCAGCCACAAGACAATAAGTCCTGCAGCAGATGATCTGGCGCTAGGGCTGGAGGATTATGGAAAAAAATAAGAACAAGAATTTTTTTAGAGGAAAATAAAACCAAGAATAAATTACACGATTAATCATTCGTTTTGTAAAAAGGGTTCATTGAACCACAAAAATCAACTTCAAAAAAAAAAAAAAAAAAAAAAAAAGGAGAAAAAATAGACAAAGGGGAAAAAAAAAAATATAATAAAAGAAAAAAAAAGAAAAAAAAGGAAAACCACACAACAATTCCTTTCTTACCCCTGCAGTGTTCCCTATAAAACCCCCATTACTTCAGGATAATAGATAAATAGAAAGTTTTAAAATGAAAAAGGAAAAAAAAAAAGAAAATTCCCCATCTGGCGCCCACATATTTATTTTACAAACATCCTCAAGCAACTAAAAATCTCTCTTCAGAAGATCTGATTCCAAATAATAAAATCTCAGAAGAATAAAACTGCAACGCAATGAATGTCATTTAACAACACACCGAGCTAACAGCATATTAATTACACCTCGGCAAGCTTGAACAGACCTGTGGAGGTCATGTTTTAACATTCATCTGCTGTGCCAAAGAATTAACTTTTTTTTTTTCCAAACTAGTTGCAATTTCCCTTTTCTTCCTGCAGCTCAATCCACTTCCACACCATTTACAATTTTTTTTTTCTGCCTTTAAACTACTGCAGGTAATCTTGCTTACTATTTTCAATCTGTGCCCCAAATACAGATTTCTGTAGCCACATTATGTTTTAGTACCTTACATCTTTGTGTGTGGGTGTGTGTAAGTAATAAAAACGCCACACAATGCGCACATGTAAAAAAACTGCTGACAAAGATAATCATTCATGTGTCTTACCGAGTTTGGCTCTTGACTCATCCAGTCTCTGGATTTGATTTTCTATCAAGAATATCGCAACTCCAAAAGCCATAACAGCTAAAAGCTGGATCTTGGCAGGCATCGTGATCCTCAGTAGCCCCATCAAACAACCCAATGAATCATGCCGCGGATACCATTAGCTGACAGCTTAGCAAAGCATAACCTACGTTAAATTAACAGGAACTAAAGTACACAAATGCCACCAACGCTACCTGCTGAATGCCATTTGTTTAAACGGAGCTTAGCAGTCGTCATTAGCAAACAAACATGAAATAGCTTATGCGCTAACAGTCACCAACACGGAGGCTGACGTAAAACCTCACGCTAATGTAATCATTAAAAGGAAGAAGATGTTGATTCAGCGTTTAATTTTCTTTAATTTCCTTCATTTATCACTAAGGACACGTTTACAGGCTGTCTGAAAATAACAGGATATCGTCCAAAGCTAATTCAAACTACAGACAGCAGCGGAGAGTGGCAACGTCTTCTTCTTCGTTCTCTTTACTAACAACAAATCAATATTGAAGGCGTATGTCGCCCCCTGCTGGACACCAGTGTTTATTGTTGTAATAGCAACTGTGAGAGGAGCTGTCAGGATAGTTCATGTTTTATCGACAGTCGTCCTCATACCCTAATGCTAAATTCACAACAGTAATAATAAATAAAATTTCACAAAGTTACAACTTAGTGAAATAAAATTGTTTTTGAATTGTTGTTGAAAATAATTATTAAAACAAACAAGCAAACAAAACTGTCCCAGACAAATTAGAGCACCTTTCCCCTGGTCAGTGGACCACGCTGCCAACAGGTTCAGAAGTCTAATTGGATGTTGCAGAAAACACCTGATTGCAGAGTAGCTACAAAAAAATATATAGTTTCGGAGGCCCATCATGCTTGTTTACTTGTTTTATTTTTTATGTGTTTGTTTTTTAATATTTCTTTTGAACCACACTTCAAAATCAATGTCATGATTTTCATAGAATTTTATTTATCTATTATTACTTTTGTCAATTTCAACTCACTGACAGCTGATTTTTTTCCTTCTTTAATTGAAGGCTATGAATACTTTTGAGGATGACTGTATATTGACATTTGTTCTTCTCTTACTCTGTCGTTAAATATCTTTAGCAGGAGCTTGTGACTTGGTTAAAAATTAAAATGGGTAAAATATACAATTTAATAAGGAACAGATATTGTATGGTCACAAAAACATGCCCAAAGAACCGTTTAGAATTTGTAATATAACTATAATTATAGGTAAATACCACTTCACAAAAGGAAATGGCAAAATAAAAATCCATCTGTAACTGGTTTAACAACAGAACACAGAGAGTATTTTCCTTCCTTGTTACACCTCAAAGATTCCAGATGTGACATTTGTCGAATAAGTGAAGATGTCTTTAAATATTTGTGCTGGAATGGAATGATGCATTGAATGATTATTTTGTTTCGTAAAAAAAATCTCTAAATATATATGCAAGCTATATGTGTTTTTTTTATTGACTTTTGTGGCCTTTTTGTCTGAAGTGCCTTGTGCTATTTTTTTTTTCTTTTGCGTATTGTTTTATATTTCATTTCACATTCCTTAAGTCAACTAAAATGCATTTTTGCTTTGTACATTGCAATAGAAAAATAAAAAATACAAAAAGCAAAAAATGTAGATTGTTAATCAGTCCCATTAAATATTTTCCTAACCATAATATATTCGTCTTCAAAGAATATAAAAGAACCAAGGGTGTACTTGTCTTTTCCCAAATAAAAGTGATTTCCAGCTTTTAGTTGACCATCATGTATCATTAGCTATTGGACTGCTGTAGCATGGAGAGTTCTGTCAGGCTTTCACACAAGCACATCAAACCAAAAATTATTAATTAATCAATATGTCAGAAAGAAAAGTCTAGGAGAAGTCAGGACTCACTAAACAGATCAGCGCTGCTCAGTTAAACCAGTAGATGGAGGCAAAGTTCCAAGAATGAAGCTAATTTGTCAGGCAGAGCAGTGTTTCCCAAGTCCAACCCTGCATGTTTCTGATCCAACACCTGATTCACATTCGACTTCCTCATCAAATAGGAAGAAGTATTAGTCGCATTGTTTTAGACATTATTTTAGAATTGAATTAAGACGACCATTTTTTCATGTTGCTAAATGTTTACATGTTTACTTCCATCAATTCAGCTAACTAGATCTGATTTTTATAGAAAACTTTTATTTGCCTGTGAATTTTTTTCTTTTAAAAAGTGTCCCTTATAGTCAAAGACCAGTTCAGATACAAAGTGTCAATTTCCCTCCTGAGTAAAACGGTGGGGTACGGAAATTATATGTCCAAGACCAAGTTGACTTAATTTTTGATTGGTTACATCCTATTGGGAAAAACTAGGTCAGTCGGCCATTGCTAGTGTAGTTCTTTTGTTAGGCTATCTGTGTTAGCATCATAAGTACTTCGATTGATGGTGTGCTCTAATTGGAGAATATGAATTACGTAGAAAGAGATAACCTATGTAGAATGACAAGAAGTCTGACCAGATCATAACTGTCATCAGGGAGTGAACAACTTGGTAGTATGCCACAATAGACAGTAATTATGTCTAAATCATTTCATAAACGTTACTTAAATCAGTACAATACCGCCTCTGATGCAGCAGGGGTCGCCACCGCTTCGTTTACCGCCATTATTCGGCTCTGAAAGCAGTTCGAAAGTCCTGCCTCTTCCACTACGTCAGCAAGATGGCGTCCGTTTAGTACGAGTAGTGTGCTCTGTTTTTTTCAGAGCACTGACTTTTTGCTTAAACGACACCAATAACGCACTACACACTCAAAAAGTGTGTTTGAAGTGCTCAAATGAGACACGGTCTATATCATGTTCCACTTCAAAGTTCACTTCTAAGCAAGTACGCTGAAAATCCCCAGATGGAAACTTCCTCCGCCCATTTTACCTGAACATGCATCAGGCCATGCTTGGCCAGATATAAATCCCAGCATGCACCTGCACACGCGCAGCATTTGGCAGCCTCTTCCTCCCTCCTTCACCTCCAACAGCCAAACCTGAGCATCATTTGTATTCTTACTGTTCTTGACCTTTATCTCCCTTTCTCCTGCTTTCCTCTCTCAGGTGTTTTGGATGACATAATTATGACCTGATTACCCATTTTCATTATGTGCTTATGTATTGGGAGTAAATATACACATTGGAAACAAAACAACATCCACTCAGTGTAATTATTTTGGAGCAGTCATTTTCATGTTTAAAAGACCTACTTCACAGCAGAAATAAACACGTTTACAGCCTGGATCAAAAAATCATATAGGTTAAGAAATGATGTTTATCTTCATGTCAGTTGAGGGGGGGGGGGGTTTTTTTTATTTATTATGTATAAATGTTTTTAATTTTAAATTAAAAAAAAATAAAGAAGGGTGTTTTGTTTGGTTGGAGGGGGGGGAGGGGGGCGGCGGGCGGGCTGCGGGGGGGCCGCTGGGGGGGGATAATCAGGCTTACGGGAGGTCAGGGGTTGGCACTTCCTCTTCCGGGCCATGTTAACGACAGCCGTTCCTGCTCTGTTATACTGTTTAAATCGGATAAACTCCAAACATACTCAAGTTTTCATTCTAGACTGAAATGATACTAAGGAAGAAGTGGATCAAAGCGATCGATTCGCCGCGGTGAAGGGACGAACTTTATAATAAAACACATGTTTGTTTGTCGCCGGTGGGGCACAACACCGGCACTTCACAGCATGCTAGCATTAGCCAGCTAGCGTTTACTGACATGCTTAACATTGTGCGTCTTAAAACACACAAACATCTGAAAATCGTGTCTGTACCCCCCAGTTTCCAGTGGAACAACTGGGGACTGCCAAGAAAGGAGACGCTTTCAGATGCTTGTGTGTTTTCAGCCGCACAAAGTTAGGCACGTTATCGAGCTGGCTAATGCTAGCCTGCTAACAGTAGTCCGCCAACTACTACTCTGTTAAACTTTGTTAATCGGATAAACGCCAATGCCAAGTTTTCATTCCAGACTGAAGTGATGCTAAGGAAGAAGTGGATTAAAACGACCGATTCGCCGCGGTGAAGGACCGAACTTTATAATAAAACGACACACGTTTGTTTGCAGCCGGCAGTCTGCACAGTCGTGTTAGCAGGCTAGCATTAGCCAGCTTGATGACGTGCCTAACTTTGTGCGGCTGAAAATACACAAGCATCTGAAAGCGTCTCCTTTTTTTGGCAGTCCCCAGTTGTTCCACTGGAAACGGGAGGGTACAGACCCAGTTTTCAGACGCTTGTATGTTTTCACAAGCGAAAAGTTGGTAACGTCAGCTAACGCGAGCTGTGGTGTAGTCTGCATCATTGAAGTGCCTACTACAGACATACGTGCAACCTTGTTTTATTTTAAGTTTCGGTCCTTCACTCCGACAAATCGCTTTCATCCACTTCTTCCTTAGTGTCTTTTCAGTCGGGAATCCATGAAAACTTAGGTACGGCTGGCGTTGTTTATTAGATGTACACAGAGCAGCAACATTGAGCCATTCCTGGCCCGGAAGAGGAAGCTTCAGATGTTTCAACTTCCGGAAACCGGAACATGGAAGCGTGATAATCCCCTATCAGCCCCTTGTTTGCTCTCAGTAAGGTCTCAGTCTGTAGCAGAGTAGTACAATGACGGTTTTTTAGTCAGCAAGTCGAAGCGTGTCTTACCTTTACCCCGCCACTTAGGGGCTTATCTTCGTTAGCTCCTGCTAGTTTTGAGTTAGCTTGGTTAGCATTTTGCTGAGAGTACGTCAGCTGTCAATCATTTGCCCTGAGGCCGCATTTTGCTAATTTTAGTATTTTCCAGGAGTGACGAGACATGGCAAAATGCCGCAATGGGAAACACCCAACTGGCTTCACTCTCCCTTATTCAGACTTGATGAATGACTGGTGACACGATTTTAACATTCCAGATAGCCTGCTACGTCCACATTTTTTACAATCTTTGTGGCCTCATCAGTGCACAAGACATATGGGTCTTTTCCACTGCACATTTTTGTAACTCCTCCACACAGCAAAACACGCTTTATTTGTGTTTCCTCTGGGGATAAGACCTGGTACTGTTATGAAACTCTTACCCGTAAAGCCCACAGCGCATTGTGAAACGTCACGTGCCCTTTCAAGCCCTAAAGCCACAGAGAAAACAACAGGAGTGACACCTCCATATCATCCAACGCTTCCTTGTTTTTACATGCTCACCGCGTGGCACGGAAGCCACGTCACGGCAGTCTCAACCACACCAACTCCACCCACTTTCAGGTGGTAGACTACTTCTTCTACTGTGTGGAAACAAAAACTGTCCTGGTCGTCTTTAGCATGTGGTCCTGTACTGAGCTGTACCGTGTCCCGCGCAGCTGCAATGGAAAAAGCCCAATACTATACCCCCGAAACCACAGAAAAGTGATATTTGCTGTCATAACCCTTTAAACCTTATAGTTTCACTCTTCCTCAGAATCAGAAAAGCTTTTTTGCTGGATTGAGTAAAGGGCATTTACAGTATTTCTTTTCTTTTCTTCAGCTGTCTATGCCTTTAGTTACTTATTGTTTTGTAGTCACTCTTATTTTAAGTTTATTCATATCTTGTTATACCCTTTTTAGCTTTTTAATTCCAGTGTTTTCCTCAGGGGATCCTCCACGCCGGGGGCTATGCCTACTTGGTCAGAGGGATCATCGCTGTTGGGGTCGCTCTGGTTGGGGTGGTTAGATGGGGGGTTCTGCACTGTGGCTCTGGCCGTAGTGTGGACCCCAGCTTGCCCTGATCTGGGCATTGCCAGTGGTGACACCCTCCACGGTCATGGCTGGATTGGTTCTAGGTGTGAAGGATCCCCAAGGATGGGGGATTGGGCTTCAGCGTTAGACCAGATATTTCTATGCTTTTATCCCCATTTTATATTGATGTCTCAGTTAACGAGACAGATGGCAGAGACAAAATGTATCAATCACATTATCTGCCTGGCAACTTTCTGTGAGGTCTTGACCACTAGGCCACATTATCAACCTTCTTTTTGATGGAAAATAAAGAAATTTAAAATCTATCATATGGGTGCAGTTAGAACAGACTAGAAAATTAATTTGTTTTGAGATTAATTTGTAACTGTAATAAATTAAATCCACTGAAAGCTCGGTTGTTGTATTACATGCTGGTGACATAGTGAAACTTTTATTTAAAAAACTAACAAAAATCTCTTATAACATTTGTATTCACAGACATAAAGTAAATCTTTCCTTACAATTTAAATATGCAGATTTGACATTACTCTTCACTGCCGCCTAAGTAATTGCTTGAGGCAGAAATTTTTACATTTTTCAGAAAGTATTTCTTTGCTTTGCTGAAAATTAGATGAGACAAATGTCAAAACGCTGCCAATAAACAATGCCTCTCCAGGCAATGTCTGAAGCGTTTTATGATTGTGTTTCTTTGTGACGGAGCTTTATTGTAGTTTAGTTAAAATTCTCTTCAGCCGGGGCCTAGTTCAGGATATGTTACAATAAAGACTGTACAAACATCTGTTTTTTTGTTGTTGCTTTTTTAAATGGCGCATATGCAGACCTGCAGGCAATGTTCGTTTTGTTAATCACAGTCCACCTTGAAATATATATGTGAGGATCAGCTTCATTCTACCCTCTACATGCTTTTTAACTGCTGTGCTCAACAACTGGGCACGAGTTCCACAGTTCCCTCTGACTGCTCTGGCAAATGACAATATGATTTTTAAACAGCCCAAGGAAAATACTATGAGTTTGATTCAAGACATAAGCTAGCTAAATATGTTTTCAAAACTTAAACATGCTCGTGGAATAATAATGACTGACCAGCAAATGGGGTTTATCCTTTCTGAAAACCTTAAGAACATATAGGGTAGCTCCCCTCAAATAGGCCCCAAAATGCCCATGCTATCAAGGGAGCTAACCATACATTGGCACAAAATCAGGGGCCTCAAACTGGTTCCAGAAAGGGCTATGGCTGCAGTTTTTCATATCTGCCAAGCAGTTGCAAACCAGACCCCACTTATCTCACCAAGTCCTCAGTTTAAGACTGGACTCACTTGATGAAATGCGTGGAATCTGATGTGCTCCTACTTGGCTGGAAAGAAAACCTGCAGCCACACGGCCTTTTCTGGAACCAGTTTAACCATGTGATGTCGCCTCCCGCGTCGGCCCTTTAGTATAGCGCGCGCTCCCCTTCTCTCTCTCTGACCTGTCAGATGTCGCAGCTTCCCTCTTGTTGATAAACCAACCATTGTTGGTCTGATCAAAAATCAGTTAAGATCTGCTCTGTGGCGGCACTGGTGTCGGTCTTGTTTCCGACCCAAATCCTTTAGATCCTCGGGTAGTGCCGGTGCTGGTTACGTTACCAAGCAGCCCAAATAAATGTTTTGGCCTAACTGGCTCAGAATATCGGTGGCTTGATAATAGCCAAGGAGACACGAGCTGCTCAGTTTAATATTGGTGTGAATAGTTGATGAGACCAACATCAGTGCTGCGTCACCTTTCTCACACAGCAGCTGAAGAGAAAATGTGAGGTTAATTCATAGATAAAGATAATATTAATAAATAATAGTTTGATATTATGAATACATTTTATATTTTGATGCATAGGCTAAACAGCATTAAAGGGGTGGGGGAAAGAATTTTAAAATTTTTTCCATTTTTTATAGAACAAAAAGTTTTTTAAGAAGAATTATGTAAAAAAAAAAAACCGGGGGGGAATAAAAAAAAAGGGGGGTTTTTTGAAAGGATGGGGGGGTGGTTCACCAAAGGGAAAAAAAGGGGGGGGGAAAAAGGGGGGGAGGCCCCCCCGGGGGGGTGGATGGGAGAGAGGGGGGTTTTTTAAAAATTTTTTTTTTTTTTTTTTTTTTTTTTAGGGAAAAAAGAGAGATGTAGTGGCGTGGTGGTGGTGTTGGGTTTTTTCTAAAAAAACAGAAGAAAGGAGTAAGATTATTTTAATCTACAGGGATGGGAGGGTTATTTTTGCTGTGGGGGGTGTGTGTGGTGGATTAAAAACAAAGAGGGGGGGGTTGAAGAAAAGAGGGGAGGGGGGGGTGAGGGAAGAAAAAAAAAAAAGAGGGAGGGGGGATTTGTGGAAGGAGGGGGGGGAGAGAGGAAAAAAGCACACAAAGCGAGGGGGGGGAGGAGGAAAAAATAAAAAAAAAAATGGTGGGGTGGGAGGGGGGGGTTGAAGGTGAGGAAAATTTTTTTTTTTTTGTGGGGTTTTTTTATTTTAAAAAAAATAAATTTTATCAAAAAAAATATTTTATTAATTTAAATAAATGGGTGAACACATACGAACAAAGAAGAGAAAGAAAAAAAAAAATAAAATAAAAGGGAAGATAGAAAAAAAAAAGGGTCTATTGAAAGAAGGAGGGGGGGGGAGGTTGTTTTTATTTATTTTTAATTTCTTAAAAAAATATAAATATCTATATAAATGTATAGTGGTGGTATTTTAAAATAAAAATAAAAGGGAGTGAGGTGGGGGGGGGGGGGGGGGGGAGAGTAGAGATAAAAAAAATTAATATTAAATATAAATTAATAAAAAAAAAAAATAAAAAAAAAAAAAAAAAAAAAAAAAAAAGAAAAAAAAAATAAAAAAAAAGAGAACAAACCGGTGGTGGTCTGCTGCTGTGTCTTCCGCTGAAATGAAAATAATATCATCTCATCTCGCCCTGACACAAGCTTTTTCAGTATGAAGAAAGTAGGGTGAAGGGAAAATAAAAAAAGAGGGAGTGATTCATATAAATCCATAAAAATCAATAATTTTTCATAACTTTCTGAGTTTTCCAAAAAAACAAATAAATGAAGGGGGGATAATCATAAACTTTCATTCCTTCCTTTCAGTTTTTTTATTTTTGATGGGAGAAGAAAAAAAAAAAAAAAAAAAAAGAAGAAGAGATCGCGGGAGATCTCGCGGGGGGGTAGTGTTAATCTTAGTTGCTGAGGCATTGATCTAAATAAATAAAAAATTTAAAAAATTTTAGGAAAATAAGTTATTTTTAATTAAAATTTTATTATGAATTAATTAATGCTTTAATAAATATTTAAGTATATTGTAAATATCATTATGTCACCCTTAAATATGTCATATTATATAGATATACTGTAGATTATATGTCATACATACAGACCAGTTGCTCTGACATCTCACATCATGAAAGTCCTGGAGAGACTCTTACTGGCTCACCTCAACAAGCAAGTCAATACCTTTCAGGACCCATTATAGTTTGCATATCGTAATGGGCTTGGGGTTGAAGACGCCATCATCTTCTTGCTTCAGAGAGCCCACTCTCATCTGGACCAGTCAGGCACTTTGAGGGTCATGTTCTTTGATTTTTCAAGTGCCTTTAATACTATTCAGCCTGCTTTGCTATGTCAGAAGCTCCATAACTTCCAGGTGGATCCCTCCACAACCACCTGGATTTACGACTACCTCACAAACAGACCACAGTTTGTGAGACTGAAAGGTTGTGTGTCTGAGATGGTGATCAGCAGCACTGGAGCACCACAAGGGACTGTACTCTCACCATTCCTCTTTACACTGTACACCTCAGACTTCCAGTACAACTCTGAGTCCTGTCATCTGCAGAAATACTTTGATGACTCTGCAGTTGTGGGGTGTATCAGTGGACAAGAAGCCGAGTACAGGGAACTGGTCAACCAGTTTGTGAAATGGTGCAGTCACAATCAGCTCATCTTAAATACCAGCAAGATGATTGTTGACTTCAGGAGGAGCAAGAATAAGCAGCATAGTCCTGTCTACATCCTGGAGGAGGAGGTGGAGGTGGTGGAGAATTACAAATACCTTGGAGTTCAGCTGGACAACAGACTCGACTGGAAATGCAGCACTGGCTACATCTACAAGAAAGGTCAGAGACTCTACTACTTAAGGAAGCTGAGATCATTCAACGTCTGCACCAAGATGTTGCAGATACTCTACAAGTCTGTTGTGGAAAGTGCAATCAGCTTTGCAGCATCTGCTGGGGCAGCAGCATCAGAACCAGAGACTTAAAGTTGTACTTCCATGGTCATTTCATTAATATTTCTGTGTTCTCCATTATTATTGAATGCATTCTGCATCGTTTCTGTAAAAACCTTCTGGTTGCTTTGTATCCAGCTGTATTTGTATACTAGTAGAGAGGCTTGTGGTCCAACGGCAGCTTTTCCGGGTCCTTCTCATGAATTTCCGTCTGATTGGCTGCCTCCCATCAGTGTATGAAGGAAGCTCCGCCCTCCGCTCTTTTTTCATTACAGACAGGAAATAGAGCCGACAAACAAGTTTGTTCCGCCATGCTAACAAACAGTTAGCTAATTAGCTTCTCAACTCCGAAGCTACAGTCGTGCCGTCTTTATTTCTAGTGTGTAGTGGAGGGTTACCTGCCTTCCAATGGACAGATAGAAACCCCACGTGGGATACGCTATTTGCAATGTGACGTAGAAGTGCAAGGCTGTTTCCCGATTCGCTCTTTTCTTCGTATTGTTTCTCTGATGAGAAAGCACAGCCGACTGGGGGGAACGCAACGCTAGCAAGTCAACATGTGTAAGTAAACAAGGGGAAACCCTCCGTATTTCAGAAGGAGCAAGTTAAACGGGTTTTCAGTGGAAGGAGGCCTTTAAAGAAACTAAACAAGCTGATCAAGAAAGCTGGTTCTGTGCTGGGGATAACTCTGGAGCCGCTGGAGCTGATCATTCAAAAAAGAATGCTGCACAAGCTGATGAAGATGATGGAGGATTCTTCCTACCCTCTCCACAACACGGTGAAGAATCAACAGAGTGTGTTCAGTGAGAGGCTGCGTCAGGTTCGCTGTAGGACGGAGAGATACAGAAATTCATTCCTACCAGCAGCATCACCCTAAAGAACAAGACTGACTGACTGACTTATTATTGTTATGTTATTATTTCATATAAATGTTATATTGTTAAAACAAAAACAAAAAAATAAAGAAAAAAAAATAAAAGAGTGAGCTTTTTGCAATGTTGAATCTCCCTTCTGGGATAAATAAAGTATTTTTCATTTCATTTTAATACAAATCTTAATTTGGTATTATTTTGGAGAAAGAAGCTGATTTTGGGAATGTTTCCTCATCATTTTCTCACATTCCCATTGCTCTTAACTTGTTCTTGTTTATCTCAGCTTCTTTATTGTATTTTCTGTGTTTTTATTGTCTTTCCTATTAAGTATCTTTGGGTGTTCTGAAAGGTGTTGTTGAATGTATTATTATTATATTCATTAAGTTTCTGGCAGTTTTCTAGCCTTGCATGTAGAAGATGACCACAGTTTGATGTCACATTGATCCATTCAACATCTTGGGTTGTGATTAGTGAATTTCAGACTTGTGTTTTAAACAACACAAACCTCAGTCTAATAGCCTACTCATTTCAGAGCTCCGTCCTCCCCAAGACCAGTGTCACAGGCGGAACAACCGGGTGCTGCCAGAGACTGGACTCTGTCCACTAGCTTGGTTTTTAGCATGCTTTTTGTGGTTTTTGTGTGGTTTTTAACTTTGGTTTTATTCCCAAGCTGGGAGCTTTTAACGAACTGACTGGCAGCACCTGCGGAGAAGGACTCCTCCCCTGGCTTAATTGGATGCTGGAGAATAAAAGCCGGTGTGGGGACAACAGAGGGAGGACTGAGAGAGGACTGAGGAGATCTGAGAGGACTGGGACCAGGAGGCGCAGCTCGGGGGAGGATGCGAGTCCCCCGGCTGGGGGCTCAAGGCAGTGCTAGTGGCGGCGGCAGCAGAAGATGCTGAAGAGTTGCTGGGGAGTTGGAGGGCGGTCGCGGACCCAATGAAGAGGGCCTACGGCCGGAGGCGCGGCTGCCCGGAGGAGTGCTGCCCGGAGGAGTGACTGCCCGGGCCAGAGAGCAGCGGTGGTGTCCCGGGGGAGCCTAATGCTGCGTTCCACTTGAACTCAGAAGTCGGAAATTCCCAGTTCCGTGTAGGAAGTTTCAACTGGAACGGCCCCCTGAAGTCGGATTTCCCACTCGGAAAGTTGGACAACTCTCGCAGCTTCGAGTTCAGATTTAAAAAGATGGCTGCGCTCAGTGTTAGCAGTTTTTAAAGCTCCTGTTATGTTACATTTATTTACACTTCTTATTAATATTTTGCTGTATTAAATCAGTCGTACACATAGTATTGGTTTATACAGATGTAGGGGAAGCTGCTGTAGTGTAATTCACATTTTTCATGTGGTATACGTGAACTACAACGCCAGCTGTGCTAACAACGGCTAATAACAATAGCCTTAGCAAACACGTTGTTTTGCTAGGCTGCTAACTGGTTTTCCGACAAGTGAGCTGGAACGCAAGTTGGTCGGGTGTGATGTCACCCCCCAGTTCCCACTTCCCAGTTCTGAGGAAAATGGAACGCAGCATAAGGCCAGGAGTGCGGCCGCTGGGAGGAGCAGCCGCCATGGACCCGAGACAGCCGAGAGACGCCGGCCACTGCAAGCCCTTTTAGCCCTGACTTATCTTTTTTTTTTTTCTTATCACTTTTAGTTGGTCTTTTAGGGTTATTTTATTACTTTTAATTAAGGAGTTTTATTTTTAAAAAAAAACTTATTTAATAAAGCTTTTATCTGTTTTTAACACCACTACCTGCTGGCGACGTCTTTCTTTCCCCTCCTCTTGCAGTCGTCGGTATCGGTAAAGAGCCACCTCTTACATCAGTTTGCTTTTAACAGAACTTTTATCAAATGCAGGAGATTACGTAGAGGAGAGAGAACAGAACAGAGCTGTAGGAAAGAACCACCAGAACTACTTATTATAATTGTGCAGCTCAAAGATGCAACAGATTACTGCGATGTATACTTTTTATACCAAGTTGGTAAAAACTGATGATAGCTGATAAAGAGAATGGAGACGGGACAAGAGAGAGCTGTCTAAGATGGGAACTAAGGATGGAAAAGACAAATTAATGTTCCTTATTAATCTGAGGTTTAGGTAGGACGCTGTAAGACCTGTGCTGAAGATCCTTTGAATATCCTCCATATCCCCTCTTGGTGAAGATTGTAAAGGGGGAATCTCCCCCCCATTTTGAGGAGTGAATTTCAAGCCCTCCTGGTTATGGGCAGCACAAAAAGAAATGTTGGAGGAGAAGCAGTGCTGTGAAAGAACTGATTTTATAGCAGTTAAAACTGGAGCTTTAGACCAGAAATGCTAGAAATCCTTATGCTACTCATAATTCTGAAAAGGAAGAGTACACACATTGGCTCAAAAGCGAATTTTAGATAAAATGTTTTCTTTTTTTGCTGTTTACATATGATCCTGTTGTCTAAACAGCAGGCAGTGCATTTAGGTGTGTATATATATATATATATATATATATGTATATATATATATATATATATATATATATATATATATATATGTAACAGACCATGTAGGTATTTTTTTCTACTGTATAAGCAAAATTGTAAAGTGACTTTTTTATTGTGATTTTTCTCATTGACTTTGATTATATTTCTGAAATTGTAATAGTTTGGCAATATTGTCAATCTACATTCATGCCAATAAAGCTTCTTAATTTGACAATTGAAATATATATATATATATATATATATATATATATATATATATATATAAGAGAGAGAGAGAGAGAGAGAGAGAGAGAGAGAGAGAGAGAGAGAGAGAGCCAGCAGGTACAGTATTAGGGCATCAGGAGTTCCCTGGAGCCACACATCTTGTGACTTGTGCAGAGCTTCATCTCAGGCTCTGCATAATTACCCACTGATTGGAGTCAGGTGTGCTGCAGCAGGGAAACTCATAACTCATTTGATGTAAAAATACATATTTATTTAGGCATACAAGCTCTCTGCTTCTGCCTGTTTCGGCCTTACGAGTTTTAATTGCTTCATCAATGAGGAAAATATTTTGTGATTTTGTGACTGAAACAATAAAAAGATATAAACATATCTATATATACACCTTATATATACATATATATATATATATATATATATATATATATATATACATACACACACACAGATACTACCCCAAAAATTAGAATAGCTTGAAAAAGTTCACGTATTTCTGTAATTGTTGTTAGAAGCTGCTGTGTTTAAAGGGCTATAAAAATAAAGTTGATTTGACTTGACCTGACTAATTTAACTTAAAAGGTGCAATTTACATATTGTTTAGACAAATAATATGTGAATCAATATATTTCAAGCTGTTGTTTGTTTGGATGTTGTTTATTAGGACTTGCAGCTTAAGAAAACCTCAAATTCAAAAACTCCCAAAATTAGAATACTTTAATAATTTGAGGTTTTCTTAAGCTGCAAGTCCTAATCAGCAACATTCAGACAAATAAAAGCTTGAAATATATTGATTTGAATTTATTTGTCTATACAATATATAAATTGCACCTTTTAAGTTGAATTAGAAATACATGAACTTTTCCACAATATTCTAATTTTTGGGTAGTACCTGTATATATGTATATTTACTGCATATATACTGTATACTATTTTGCCAAAAGTATTCACTCACCTGCCTTGACTCACATATGCAAGGTTCAGAGGTGTGTTTACGGGAATTTTTTACCATTCTTCCAGAAGCCCATTTGTGAGGTCACACACTGATGTTGGACGAGAAGGCCTGGCTCTCAGTCTCCACTCTAACGGTGTGTTCAGACCAAGCACGATTTGGGCGTCAAAATCGCGCCTGACGCCCAAAGCTAGACGCTGGGTCACTAAAAAGTCAAATGCTTGATTTCCAGCGTCTTTACGCCCCTAACACGTGGCGAGAGATGTCCAGCCAAGCCGAACTCGACGTACCTCGGGAGGAGCCCCTCCTTTTTCTTTTTCCTTTCACCGGCCTGTCTGCATCATGGCAGATGCAGGAGAGAGAGCGGCTCGGCTTTCTGTGATAAATAAAGCTAGGGAACGTCGTCATCTGGCATCTTTGCTCCGTGTCCGGTTCACCAGATGAATCCAGGTGTTCTGACTGATGAGTTTCATCATTTACTCCAGGAGCTGCGCTGGCGAGGGGCGCTTTCAGCCATCTGATCCGGCCCAGTTTAACAACCCGCTGTCCCGATGCAGGGCAGCATTATAAGCCCAGTACATCCCATCGGCACAGCAGGTCATCAAACCACCATCGAGAAACCGGAACCGGACACAGATCACAGTTTATCCTCTGTCATCTGAGAGAGAGATGAGATTCCCCTGGTTCTTCTGGGTATTTCCCCTCCTATCAGAAAATGTGTGTCTGTGTCATGACTCGCTCTGATTGGTCGTCGCCCCGCGTAAAGATGCCAAAGTTCAGATTTTCCAACTCCGGTGTCTGACGCCCTAGATGCGTGAAACGCGTGTCAAATGCTCAAAATCTCAAAACTCGACACGCGAAACGTGCCTAGATGCGCCGCACCGCAGGGTTTTTGCAGGGTTTTTGTCGCCTCCTCAACGTGCGTCGGCCATTGACTTTGCATGGAAACCTGACGCCTTTGACACACACCGTAAATCATCCCAAAGGTGTTCTATCAGGTTGAGGTCAGGACTCTGAGCAGGCCAGTCAAGTTCCTCCCCACCAGACTCTGCATCCATGTCTTTATGGACCTGCTTTGTGCACTGGTGCACAGTCATGTTGGAAGAGGAAGGGGCCAGCTCCAAACTGTTCCCACAAAGTTGGGAGCATGGAATTGTCCAAAATGTCTTGGTATGCTGAAGCATTCGGAGTTCCTTTCACTGGAACTAAGGGGCCAAGCCCAGCTCCTGATAGACACCCCCACACAATAATACCCCCTCCACCGAACTTTACACTTGCCCCAATGCAGTCAGATAAGTACCGTTCTCCTGGCAACCGCCAAACCCAGACTCGTCCATCAGATTGCCAGATGGAGAAATGTGATTGGTCACTCCAGAGAACACCTCCACTGCTCTAGAGTCCAGTGGCGGTTGCTTTACACCACTGCATCTGATGCTTTGCGTTGCACTTGGTGATATATGGCTTGGATGCAGCTGCTCCACCATGGAAACCCATTCCATGAAGCTCTCTGCGCACTGTTCTTGAGCTGATCTGAAGGCCACATGAAGTTTGGAGGTCTGTAGTGATTTGACTCTGCAGAAAGTTGGTGACATCTTCACACGATGCGCTTTAGCATCCACTGACCCCGCTCCGTCAGTTCATGTTGTCTACCACTTTGTGGCTGAGTTGCTGTCATTCCCAAACACTTCCATTTTCTTATGATACAGCAGTGGAATATTTAGGAGCCACTGTGGCTGTGAGAGGATTGTGATGTACAAGCTGGAACTGGAAACAACCTTGATAAAGGAAAAAAAAAGGAAAAAAGCAATGCAGGACAAAGCAATTCGGAGCAATTACAACTTTCTTTTCAACAACCTTTTACAGGAAGTCAGTGGAACCATTACATTGTGTAAACCAAAGCACCAGGTTAATCGTGTTGTCATCAGGGTTAAAAGGCACCACCAAGGCTAAATTTCAGGAGTTTTTCCTGCATGTTTCGTTCTCAAAAAATATAATGTTGTGGAACAAGAAAAATGACGAGAATTAATCCAGCAAATACAACCGCCATCATTAGGGCTTGAACCTGGAGCAGGTTACAAAGTTTTTCAATAAATCAATTGCTCATCACACCATCCGGCGATGTAGTGATAGAAAGTAACTGAATGTACTTCAGATCATTTCCATGGAAACACTGCATAAAAAAAGAAAAACATTTGTACAGTATTAATGATATCAATGTCAGGTAAATACACAGTTACAAGATATAATTATAGTATTTTCTTTCTTTATCTTTCCTGTTTTTAGAAAGATAAAAAATGAAAAATACACATGTTCAGTAGCTTCTGTTATTAGGACGGAAGGATTACAGTTTAATTAATTTTAGGTAAGTCCAATACAAATACACAGACAGACACCCCATAGATAAACATACAAACTGTAGATGAATAATTATTTCAAAACAGAAGTTTAACACTTTGTGAATAACCAATATATGAACTGCATCTATAATGGATGGATGAAAATCTCTGGCAGCTTTTTCCGATGCACATGTGCACTTTAAGAGAGGCTTAGGGGGCTCAACATTAACAGCATTCACTTTCAATTAAAGTATAAAAAGTAAGAAAAAAATGACATTGCAGTTGCTATTTCCCAGGAGCAGTGATGTAAAAACTCATAAATCAAAGCACCATGTGGTGAAACATGTTGAACTAAAAACCATTTTTCAGTGTCCTGAGATAGTGTACCTGTATTATTCTAGATTTAAGCCTTTAAAACCTTATGTACAATATGCTCTACACTACATTCAGCTGTTAAGCACAGAGTGTGGAAATGTACTTTACATTGTGTGACACTCTGCTAAAGCTTGTGCTTGCTCAGCTAAGCTTTGGATGTCTCATCAAATTTCCATTTGATTCCGGAGAGACACCATCTTTTCTGCAGTCGACTGCATTTTTATGTGATGGGGGGTAGAGGTGGGGGGGCGTTGGAAATGGAGAAAATCTGCCCTGAAACCTCCCAAATATTCTAAAGTGTCTTCCAAAGTACTTTGGAAAATGTTCCCCCTTAATCCGACATGTGGAGGAATATTTGATAAATGTCTTTTTCACAGGGAGTGGAATGCTCTTACCTGGCAGTCCCAGTAATGGTGAAATAAATAAGGCCCCCTGCCGCGCTGCCCCCCGTACACAACCCCATAAACCAGCTGAACATTTTCCACACAGTGAAAGAGCTGTCTTTTAGAGCAAGTGGTGCCTTTAATGAAAGGAGAAGAATTTACAAATACTGTAGTTTCCATTGTTCACAGAAAAAAAAAAAGTAAATCCTTAAAGGAATAGTACACCCACACAATGATTTGCATTCATTTTCTACTCAGGAGCACTTTTTAATATCTCAAATGCAGTCGAAGATCGGACAGGTTTTTTATTTTAACTTTCATATAACGGAGTTCACCAGCGACTGAACCAAAAAGGTCCATAAAAGTCCACAAAAACTTGTCAATATTCCTCCATACTGCTCGTCCAATGTAGTCCAAGTGTCCTGAGTGGGTGCCGTCCATAATTCACTCAAAATGACATAATGTAGTATATTTTTATAGCTTAAATAGTACTACATCTAGCTGCCGCGAAGCACGCCCATGCAAGTTCACGACACTACGGAAGCCGCGGCAGACAAGGTCGCATGTTCTCTTTTTCTTTCTTTCTTTGTTTTAAATCAATAGCTAACCCCACTTGTGTTTGTCCCGGTTTGTCCGAAGCTTGGTTGCTCATAGCACAATGCAAACAGCAAATTTCTTCTTCTGTGCTTGCATTATCGGCAGAGTAGGTGCTGAATGTTGCGGCTTCCGTAGTGTCGTGAAGTCGCACGAACACGCAAATAGAAAGTGTAATGTACGACTGTTTAGGCTATGGAAATATACTAAATGATGTCGTCTGGAGTAAATTATGGACGCTACTCACTCGGGACACTTGGATTACATTGGACGAGCAGTATGGAAGAATATTGCCAAGTTTTTGTGGACTTTTATGGACCTTTTTGGTTCAGGCGCTGGTGAACTCAATTAAATAAAAGTTGGGGGAAAACGAAAACCTTTCCAATCTCCGGCTGCATTTGAGAGATTAAAAAAGTGCTCTCGAGTTTTGGTCAGCATGAGGGTGAGTATTAAATGAACGCACATCATTCTGTGGGTGAACTATTCCTTTAATCTCTACAGGAGTCGACATCCCAGCTAGTATAGACCATCCAATGCTCAGAGAAGCTTCAAAGAAACCCAAGAGCTATATCTCAGTCTCTCCAGTTAACATGTTAAATGTTAAAGTTTTTGACAGTTCTAAAATAGTTTGCCTTTTTTATGGGGGTAGCAGGAGAAAGTCTCTTCTTTCTAAAAATGAAGATGGCAGCACAGCTTACAATATGTTTGCAGCTTTACTCAACTCATAAGATTCAGTCTCCCTTTTTTGGTGTTTGGACATCGTCAAGTTTTAGCCTCAGTCATAGTGTTGATCTCTACAGAGAATATCTTCTGATTTCATGTCTCATTTGAAAAAATCAAATCACATTTTATTTAGAAAGTACTTTTCTACAAGAGGCAGCACAAAGTGCTTCACATAAAACAAGTCTTCATCAAAAGTTTTGTTTTAATCTCTCATGCTGTCAAACAGT